>JBBPRA010000473.1:0-22292 GCA_038092775.1 Boletus rubescentipes
CATCAGGCGAGGAGTAGAGTGACGTACTAGTGCTTGCTGGTTGGTTAGGCTTGTAGACGAGGACGAGGTGGACTGCACAACAAAGCGAAATGAAGAGGAAGCCACTGACATGGCCGTCAATTCCGGAAAAATGGGGAGAGAAAAAGGGTATTGGACGTTCCTAGAGTGTCAACTTGCAAGCCTGCTGACTAGTGGTGGATGTAACCATCGTAGAGAGAACCTCCTTCAATTAGAGTCAACGTCAACTCCCCGCCAGGCCTGTCAGAAGCCAAACATGTGGCTTTGGTTTCAGAGATCGAGTAGTGCTGACAGAAATTGGGTATTTAGAGTCATGCGGGTCCAAATAATGATCGAGAAAACGTAGGTGGAAGTCCCACGGACAATTACATAATAATGGAGAGGGCATGTCATCGACTCAGATGAATCGATGATGTCCAAGTCACCCCCAAAGCGGACTTTGCTTTGGGGGCGACGATTTGTGAATACGTTTGTTTCACGGCGTTCGTCGCCTCTTTCGTGTGTATGTTGCATAGCCATCCGAGTTTCCGGTGATGATGATCTTTGCAATGAGATACCCATCTGAATAAATGTCTTCTGTGGCGACGTCCGTGAGGCATCGTTGCTTTTCGCGTGCTGAACCTTCAAGAGATATCATTGGATGCAGAAATGGCACCTAGCAATGTAACAGCCTCTTCCTTCCATACGCCATTGACGTGCACATGGTCAAAGATGGAAATCACTTCGACTTTCCAAAACTATTCAAATTGCCACCATGTACGAGATCAACATTTGAAACCAAAGTACTTTATTCACAAAAGGCTGATCGTTTGGAAGAAGTAAACAAAACACTGACGAGCATATGGGGAGTTGGTAATATGTCCTGTAACGACCACGACGACGATTCCCAGCTTGACCTCATTCCTACCCTAATAGTTGGGGCATTCGCAGGAACCACATGGCTTTATGTCATAATTCATAGTGCAGGCTGTCGTTTCAAGGTAGTCGTGTCGTCAGAACGTTTGCTGTGCGGGAAACAAGAGGCTTACGGGGATCACAGTCGGGGATACTGCAGTCGTCCTGGGGTTGGAGACCACTTTCCTGTGGAGAAGGTGAGCGTCAGCAATTGTTCTACTCATCCCGGTGATGAGACAACATACAGCGCGTTTGTTCACGCCAGGTGTCGTAGCCACCCCCACCACAAATGCGGCGGCAGCAAGGACAACGATGGTCTTGATGATGGACATGATGCTGCAGCAGTTTTCTGGACGCGCTGGGGTTATTGAGAAACTCGTTTTCCCTTGAGGTTTATATCCCTTTCTATGCCGGTGGTCCCCAAAGCAATGTGACACATTTTTCTCGCCAAAGTAGAATTCAAACGTCATCCCGCGATCGAGTCCTTGTGTGTCCTTGGGGATACGTACACCCTCCTGCCCCCTCCAGCACTGGCTCGTCGTGGGGGTGGATACGCAGCCGTACTTGCATGTCACTCGCCCCAAACATCTTCCCGAAGCGGGGAATACATCAACTGACAATTGACCGAGAATGACTTTGTATGCTCGGTTTTCTTGGATTGGTGCCCGCACATTCAGTACTGCACACCACCTTTAGGCCACGCTCAGTCCATGTCCAAACACGAACACCATGTCGTCGAGGAACCTTTGTTGCGAGTGAAGCTTTTATTACAAGGGGATCTCCATGTTGCCAACTTGTCAACCAAGCACGAGGAGAAACATGACGGGCACATTACAAAATGTAAAGTCCAACCACTGGTTCAACTCGATCCTGCCAACTAGTTGCAATGCTGACCATTTTGTCAAGATGGCGCGGATGGTCAGAACGAAGTCTGCTCAGTTTGCGTTCCACCCGGATGGAAGGTGTACCGTAGGTGGTGGTTGGGAAGGAAAACTTCAATAATGGCCTCTACCTCGACGATCTTTTGTCCTGGCGTCCCAAACAATCCTCTAAGTTGCTGGAGCAGACCCACCGCCGCTCATGATCTATCGTCCCTCCTTTGACACTCCGACAGCAAAGACCTAGAAACCTACTTCCATCTCACTAGCTCACCCCAAAAGAATCATGTATCACTGAGTTGCCATCAATGATTTGACATGTGTTCTCAGACTGTGGAGAAGGTGGCAGTGAGCGGGTGTTCTGCTCCTCCGTGTGTTGAAACAACATGATACATTGCACCTGTTCACAACAGGTGTGGCAGACACCATCACTGCGGCGAGGGCGAGGAGGATGATTGTCTTGAAGAGGTATATGTTGCGACGAGGGTGGATTGAAAAGGTTGTCCGGCTTACCGGTAGACGAGATGATGATAATCTTGGAGACGTTGGGCGAGCCTGTTTTTCCAGTCAGGTTTATGTGACACATTCTTGTCAAAAAGTGAATGTCAGTGATCTCACCAGCAGCTCGGCTGGGAGGTGATCCGGCTACGGACCAGAACGGGGATGCCAGCGCCGTCTGAGAATGGGAATCACCCGGGAGCCTGGGGAGCAAGTACACTCACTTGAGGCGGAAGCAGATTAGTAAGGCAAAGGGAAGGTTGGGCGACATGTGGATGGAGATGGGTGGTTAGAGACGATCGCTATATACAGCATACAAACAGAAAGAGGAGTTATATGGCAGTTCCTTTCAAGCAGAGGGAGTGGCGCCATATCGTGGGGATGAAAGTAACAAGGAATGCAGAACTAGATCTACAACATAATGATCTTGAATAGTACACGCTTCTAGGCCAATGCCTTGGGGAGACCGTCGTTGTCTAACAGGGACTCCTCATCACCCCTGACCCGAGGTCCGTCTCCGACGCAGGTGTGGATAAGGGTCTTGACAGCCCCTGGACTGAAGCGCTTGGCTACGCCTTCGTTGAAACCATCGACGAGCCGACCTTGAACCACGGCACCTCCAAAGAGGTGGAATGGATCGTTGAAAGATTCCAGAGGGAAATAGAAATCGATCAACTCGATGATCTCTTTCAGGTTCTCCAGAGGCGCGTAAATGACTGCGTTCGAACCCGCATCAAATGTGTATGCGGCCTTGCGTGTGCCGCTCTTTTCGAGGGCGACACGGTTGTACTCTGTCACGACGCTTATGATCGCGCGACTGACGTCGTTCATATAAAAAAGGGGTGGGTCGGTGTCGAGCGCGACAGCGTGGAACTGATTCGAGTCTTTCATCGTGATGGCTGCAAATGTGTCAAAGTCACGGTTTCGGATGGCTTCGGTGATGTCCCGCATCTGATCGGGGACGACGGTGAGGCGCTGCGGGAAGAGAGCCGAAGTCTCGACGGTGCGTTGCATGTCCGAGTCCTCAGTGGAGGAAGTGCCCTTGTTGTCGTCGGGGACGACACAAATGAGGGCGTGCATGTTGGGCCAGTCGGCCTCGGATGCGATCTGTTCGGCGAAAGAGTCGGAGCCGTTATCAGCGGTGCCTTTTTGCCATGCGACGAACCCGCCAAAGAGGGAACGGCATGCAGGACCGGAACCCTGACGAGCAATGAGGGAGAGTTCTTTGAGAGATGCAGGAAGCTGGTACAGCCTCGCGAGGGAATAGACAAGGGCTGCAAAACCTGATGCGGACGATGCGAGACCGGCGGCAGTGGGGAAGTTGTTGTGCGAACAGATGTGCACCTTCCAATGCGAGAACTCGATTGGAAGTGAGCATGTGCGTTTATTTCTGTAAAATGGAAGGGGCACACACCTTTTCTGCGCTGGGATTTGCGTCTTCGAGTTCTTTTCGGAGGCGCTTCAATTCATTGATGCAAGTCGCAAGACGACCGCTCGGTTTGATCTCATCAAGCTTGCTGTCACGGTGGAGCCATAGGGTGTCTTCGGTGAAGGAAGGGTCGGCGCGGGAGGTTGTGGTGGAGCGAAGATGACCTTGGTTAAGGGTGACGGAGAGCGACGAGTTAGTGGGCAAGATGAGCCCCGTGTCTCGCTTGCCCCAGTACCTAGATGGAAGTCAGCGTGACGTCCTATATGGACTCGATCCAACGAACTTGATGCAAGCAATGTTGATCGGGGCAGAAACGGTTACCTGGAAGGGGTTGGACACGGTGGTAGTAGCGATAAACCAGAGCTGGTTAGGGGCGCCTAGCGTTACTTGAGCGCCCGCGACTGGGGCAGGACCGACGGGGCCGGGAGGTACACCCCAGAACTGTCCAGTGGCTGGATCCTGAATTCTGAAAGCAATTGAACCACTCGATATGTGATAACAAGACGGCGAGAAAGATACGAACTGGAATTGCCCCCCTGCCACTGGCACGAAGTTCCATCTATCCATAATGTAATTGGGCAGGAGGTTGACCCCTACAGGACTGACTGGGTTACCCGGGGAGAGGGCTGAATGGATGGTAAGGCCAGAGGGGGCATCTGGGGCAGGGGGGGCGGGGCTCGTGTTCCACTGCAAGAAATACGTTTGAAATAAGTCTCCCAGCCGAAAGTTAGACTGACGTTTTGAGCAGCAGATGGACCCGACGCTGGCACGTCCTGAACGGTCAACGCTACACCCAAACCGTTGAAATTGATAGCAAGGCTGGGAGCTGCAGTGTTTCTTATGAGTAGTGGCATTATTTCTTGGAGATGAAGAATAGGTTTGAGGTGAGAAGGATAACGGGGAATTTTTTATATGTCGTCCTCACCTGCAATATACTCTCTTGGAGTTTTACGCACAAAAATTGCGGCGCATTTTTCATTCTTGCTGGAATGAGCAAGTCAAACACCGCCGATGATATTATTAACAAGTCCCGCGCCCTGCTCGTGGCCCGTCAGAAGAAGATGGGACAGGACAACTCACCATATCAGGCTGTTATCGTAGGGTCACGACCCATGACGAATATATTCGCGGCTTGTTTGCTCGTGGACGGCGCTCGCGCCTGGACTCCGAGTCGCAGACCATACCTAAGAATGAAATGGACCGTTGCTTGATAGACGCACCATTCTGTAGGTCTCAATCCTCAGTGGTAGCGATTAGCCAAGTTCTCCCATTCTTCGTTGGGGGAAGCCGGACGGGGTAGGTCGGCGCCAGTGGCATATGGTCTGGATCCAGGGCGTTGGTGTTCGCTCCCTCAGCTCATCTTCGCTTCAGTGTATTCAGTCACTTACGCAATGTCCATATCGGTGGGGCCTCGTTTTGTTTCGTAGGGTGGTACTGAGATGCAACCAAGCACTTTCGAACCATTGATATGCCAGTTGAGGAACACCGGAAGTGATTTGTGTGAAAGGCCGGTGTGAGAAACTTGCAATAAGCCGAGAAAGGATACCATTCCAAGACTATCCAGTTGGATAGGACCTGGCGAATGTTAGCTGAGCGATCATACTCATTTGCTTCCCTGTCAGCTATTAAGTTCCTAGGCGACGGCATCAAGAAAAGAAGGTTGCCTCGTGTGTTGATTATTGGAATCGCAGCAGGTCGATCTGCAATGTTCAAAGCCCACTGCCAACCAAACCTGAAGTCTGTACTAGCTACTTGAAACTGGACACTTGAAGTTGTTCGCTGCTGTAGCTGAATAATAGCGCGTAGATTGAGATTTCCATCAGCGCTCCGCGGTGCCCTGCGGGGTCGATCAACAACCCTTTATGTAATCGCGAGTGCTCAGAGATAGGTACTCCCCACGGTCATATCTATAAGTTCTCTTCAACATCGTGATGTCCTCGCGGATTTTATACCGCCAGTCTTGTTCAAGGTTGGTCAGTAGAGCGGGTTTCTCCGAACACGATACGCTTGCCAAATGGAAGCACCCCAAGTTCGGCGCCGTCGAACACGGTCGCATCTGATTAAACTGGTCCCAAAGCGATGGTTGATACCCAAAGCATCAAGGAATGACCGTTGACGCCTACCATTTCAAGCATGTCCGTTGTTCTAGGCATACCTCACGACAAGGTACCCATCGCCCGAAGTGATGAGCTTCAGCAATTATGTACTCACGGTATGCAGGACCTATCCCAAACTCTAAAACAAGATTTGCGTCCAGCAATTGAATGGAGACCCGGAGCGTTGCCTTCGTGCCAGCGATATGGAGAACACGCTGCAAATAGAATCCGAGATGTTGCCTCCTGAAGTGGTTGGCATTACCTGGCAAATTCCACAGAGTTTCCCTCTGCTGCAGTCAGCAGATGTTAATATACAATTTGTCACTGACCGGGTGACGCAGAAGCTGGATAGTCTGAGCCAAGTGCGAGAGCGATAGACGGGCGGGACGCAGAGCGTTGATATAGATACGCAATCAACAGACAGCTGATGAGTCACGGCTTGCCTTGCTCACTGCCAACGGCAGCGTCCAGGCTGTGTTACAGCGTCCCTGGCGACGATAACACGTTCACCAACGTGCTTCGGAAAATTTTCATAAAGAGAAATAACAAGAACACGGGTCACTTCGTTTTTCTATCGTGGACGGAGACGCGGGTCCAGTCTTCAAGTTACCTTGACAAGGGGGAAGTGCAGCCCCTATTTCATTTGGACAATAACAGATAATCAAGTCTATCAAGTCTACCAGCTGTCTCCAGAGCGCGAAACCATACCATCTCCTTCCACCAGTCACTTGATTCTTTATTTAATTCCTCCAGCCGACCGTCCTCTGAAAGTTGGGATCTGTATGGGTAAATCGCCGTGTATCTGAGTGGCGACCCATACCCGCACCCGGCGTGCGGGTATGGGTTTACGTCCAGATGCCACCCTTATGTATGCCTACACAGATGCGGTGACGCGGCGAGGATGAGCCCTCTCCCTCTCCCTCGAGGAGGTCGACAAGGCCAAGGGGGATTGTTGATTTTACGGATCAAGTAGACAGTAGACCTGTACGGGGTCGATATTGAATAAGACGTTGGTCGATACGTTGGAAGCGACGGTCCAACGACGCCAGATCCACATACTACTCGCTCACCACTTAAGCCCAATCCAAACCCAATACGTCCTGTCGTTCACATCTGACCGCCCCCTCGACCGCCTCCGCGAGCGCCCTGAATGCCTTCATATCTTCGCCCAACGCCATGGTGCTCGCGCGTGCGTCACCGTCCTTGAAGAGACGACTGTTGACACCGAGTGCAGGTTGTAGCGTTTCTTCGCGTTCGGGGCCGCGCAGAGCGTCAATGGTGGTGAGAAATGTGCAGAGGTGAGTGTTGGAAAGGAGGGTACGGATCATTGGGGAGGTTGCTAATGTGAAGGGTGAGCATGAGCGCGAGTAGGATACAGAACACGGTGGCTTGGGGTCGTCTCGGGTGAGTGGGTCGGGATAGGCCGAGGTGTTGGGGACGTAGGGTTATTGGAGGGTGGTCAATGGGCGGAGGGAGGGAGGGTCCTGGAGGGGTTGTATGTCTGGATGATGCATCGAGTCTGGATTAAGGTTGGAAGGAGCTGAGGGTGTATATATACGTGAGTGTCAACGTGAGATGTGAACAAGGTGCGTACGTTGGACGATAGTATCGACACCGATTGTACCCGTCGAACCAGAAATACACGTCTCTACGACAGTACGATTAGAATGAACCCCACGCGCGCCCAGTCAAGATGGACGAACCATTGTGAGTCTTGTAGCATGTGACGGAGCAACTTGTATCGGAATCGAGTTCTTGTTCGCGGGCGAGCGTTAGGATTAAGATAAGCTGCTTACTAGTTGGCTCTACACGAGGCACATGTGTATTTGGATTGGTGTTGGCATACAGCGCAGCTCGGTCGAGGACGTCGCGGCATCAGAGTAACACGAAGGGAGTGGCTGTGCTAATTACACGCTGGCATGTTCAACTTCAACTTGAAGTTGATTGTACGTTCTCTGAATCCTTGTACCCTTGGGCAGCGTTCATCATTCGCGAGCGACGCGGCTCACTTACTGATACCAATCGCGTCATGATAGTCGTCCCTCGCCACGTTCACGGTTGAATTTGGAGCACTGGATCGACCACCCTGACTGTCAGTGACCACAAGGAACTTTATGAAAACAATCGACGGTAATCTATCCCTCGCACATGAATCGAATAAAGGTACATAGTTTCGTATTTGATATCTTCCTTTCTCTGACCCATTTGAATGGATCCCAAGAGACCACTTGTGTCTCCTCAACATCAGGCATTGGTTCCAGTTTTTGCCATTTCCATCGAACACGGCTTCTGAGCGACCAGTTTCTTAGGCCATCACTGTGGTCATTGCAGTTGATGTCTACTCTTGGTACAAGCATCTTGGGATAATGGAGGATCTCGACGAGGCCATTGTCCTCGGTCGGGAAGTGCTAGAACCTCGCCCATGAAGGCTCCGGTACATGCAGCTTGCGAGGATGGAGGTTCTCGACGAGGCCATTATCCTCGACCAAGAAGCACTCGACCTTTGTCTGCCAAGGTACCTTGATCGAGCTTACTCTTTGAACGACCTCAAAAGAATATGTCCTACACCTCACTTTGAGGATGTACTCCCTGACTGCTCGCAAAGTCGATGGATGTGACGAGGGGCCTCGGCGTCATCCTTCGAAGACTCTGGGACGATGTTGTCTCCCCCATTGTTGATTTCCCGCGGACGACATATCCCCGTCGATCTCACATCTGGTGGTGCCTAACCGCCGAGTCCTCTGCTCTCCCCTTGCATGCTGCTGGCCCCTATAGGATAGGCCAACCAAATCTCTCTGATCTCTATATTTCACCTTATACTCCTTCCCTCCTTCGTACCAGGCGACCTGGTTCATCAAATTCTGTAACAAAAGGGACACTTTGTTGCCATCGGTGAAGCGAATGCAAGCGGGAAGAATGCAAGCGGGAAGGGTGAGCTGCTCTCCGTCAATACCGAACAGGTCAATTTTGGCTAGCACGTTGATAGCCTTGCCGCGTTCACACGCGTCAAGGGTCCGGGATTCTGTATCGCACGCGTTGCCAGGCTTGGCGAGAACCAACGGGTGCACCTTACGTGTCATATGAGGTCATTCATCTTGCGCCGGCGATGCAGTCCGCTGGATTCAGTTAAGTGATCGGGACGATATGGGCGGGGGACGATGGCGAGACGAACAAGATCATGTCGCTGTTTTACGGGCATGATCGTCTGAGTCATATTCGTGCAAACGCGAGCGTGAGGGGATGGAAGGCGAAGATGGCAATTGGAATACATAGTTTACAGTGATTAAAGGTGTCAGTACGGGAGCTTCATTCCTGTAATGCAGATGTCCCCGTGGTGTTTTTGTTCCGCCACGGTGTTCGGAATACACTGTCAGATTGACGGGTCGGTGTATACCCGTACCCCTCGGGTACGGTGTTCACTTCTGGGCCCATGGTGTTACCCGTGCGGAATCCTACGTGTAGATAGTGGATCGGGCCCATTCGGAATGATCTCGAGCGGCAGAACGGGCATGTTGTGAAAAGTGGGGCATTCATTTCCGCCGACACTTGCACCACTCGGGATGTATCTTTAAGGTTCATTGATAGACGCCATCTCAGTTCATGTCCGTCTTTCAGCAGAGTTGGACTCTGGCATTGATCGATGTATATATGGTGCATAGATTCTTCTGACATGCACAATGCACGACGTCCTTGTGTCACGAAGCGCCCATTAAGCGAACCTGGCTCACACGTTGAACTCCTTCTCAGCGAAATATATACAGCACGCCATCCTTCAAGGGGTGTTAGGATAAGCATCCGTTTAACCATGATTCATCAATGGAGTCGAACCCTGCCCTGCAAACAGTATGTGTGATCATTTTTGGTTTGGAAGGCGGAAAATTTGACCTATACATACACCTCGGCGTGTGCTTTCTTCGAGACTGCCATTTGTCTGTAGGTGTACATACGGCGGAGGATGGGACCTACCGGAGTTAGGCTGCTTGGGGCGCTAAAGTTGGTCGGTACTCTCCGAAGACCAAGTGCAAGGTTTTTTTCTTGGCAGAATCAATCAATCACATTACTTTCTATTGGAATTCAACTCCCCGAGCTTCAAGGACCCCTATTTGTTGCAGTGCGTGCAGGGTGGGTACATAGGTAGGGGAGCGGAGGAAGCAAACGCGGTCGTTGTGGGTTGAACCCATTCAGAATTATCTCGAGCGGAAAAATGAGTGTGTTGAAGAGGCCAGGCGTCCATCAATATTCGTTTCCGCCAAATGGAACAGAAACAGAAACCTATTCGTAGGTCACAGTTGATTGGTAAATATGCATCTCGGTCTGGGGCCAGCCGCATGTTTCGGCTGGGTTGGATTCTTTTGTTGATATTGTTAACACATTGACTCAGACAGGCTTCTAAAAGTACGACGTCCTTGTGTTATGACAAGCGCCTTTATTTATGGGGTTGAACCCTGAAAACATTGTAAGACCATTCCATTCAAGCTGGAACGTGGTGTGTGAATATTGAACGAGATCAGCCACACTGCTGACCTCCTTCGAGCTTGACGTAACACCCGAAGTACCCCTCAAATGGCCTTAGGAAGAAGTTTGGCATTGTTGTTGTTCACTTCCTCGTGGCCACTGTATCTACGCAGTGTTCCTCAGGGTACTCAATCACCATTTTCGGCGCATTTCCATGAGACCTACAGGCTAGGGGCAGAAACGCGACGCTTAATTAGCTCGCTTGGGTCCTGTGATCAATACCATTACATTCCTTGCTCATCTCCACCCTCCCATGATTCATGTTCTGTTGGTTATTCTCTATATTGTCCGCAACGTCCAAGGGACCTCCACCATCTGCCCGCCTTTCGATGGGCCAACTCGCAGCCTCTGGAATATATTGTGGAACTGCGTGTTGACCTTGTTGATCTGTGTATGGCACGCCATCCATCCCGACGTTCCTCCCCCTCAGCAAAAGTGGTGGGAAATCTGGTGGAAACTCTCAAACTGGACCCTCGCCGGATCTTGCTTTTTCCTGCCAGAGTTGATGGTGTGCATTGCCAGTAGGCAGTGGTGGGAGGCTCGTCGCAATGTCAAAATGTTTCGTGGTACGTTCTATCTGACAGTAGATACGTGGCACGCTTTCTGACGAGTTTCACAGGAAAGTGGCAATGGTCGATGACGCACAGCTTCTTCGCGGAAAGCGGTGGTTTTTATTATTGCGAAGGAAAGGATGAGGGGAGGAGGATTAATTCCAGCCAATTCCTACAACTTTGCGAGGCACACAAAATCGCAAATCCGGTTATTACGGAGCTGGAAATCAGGGACAAGAGCAAATCAGATGCGCTGGGAAAGCTCATCCTCGGCATTCAATTGATCTGGTTCACGCTACAGGTTGTTGCTCGTGTTTGGGACCGCCTCGAGGTCACACTGGTCGAGATTGACACGGTCTGCATGGCTGCTCTCACACTTTTGCTTCTTTTCTTCTGGCACAACAAACCACTCCGTCCTAAACGCCCCCATTTTTTCTACTCGCGCGAGTATCTTTGTTCTCGAAGGGTCCCAGACTTGTGAGAGTTTAAGCATTCAATGGAGCGGGAGCTATACTAAGAGGATTCAAATCTAGGTCAAAAGAACTCGATGAGCAGACACCTGTCGATCAAACGCCACGTGATGAGCAAACACATAACGAGCAAACAACAGATGTTCGTATCCTACGTGTTCGTTTACTACATGTTTGATAACTGAACCATCTCAATGATTAGGACGGGCGTGCTCCACTCCCCAAACGGTTGATGCAAGCTATAAAGTTGGACCATGTCGCACTTATTTCCCTTTGTGCCACTTGGTTTGTTTTTGGTGGTTTGCATTTGACTAAATGGGACGGGGCTTTTATCACAGTGTACGAGAAGGAGGCGTGGCGCGCTGCATCCTTTTTATTGACAATAAGTCCACTTTTAATCATTCTTGGGAAGTGTTGTACTTCCGTCCTCAAGTTTATTTTCTGTCGCTCGCAGTTGGTGAGGGTCCTGGCAGACTTGCTTGACTGCGCGGTGCTAGCGGGTGCACTCTTATTTGCTGGCACATGCCGGCTGGCCCTTGTATCTTTGATGCTTAGCGACCTTCGTTCCCTACATTGCTCCGTTTACGAGGCTATCGATTGGACAGCCTTTTTTCCTCACAGTTAGGTTATCATGTCCTCTCACTGCGTTCGAGCTCGTACTGTGGTTTATTATGATCATGTATACACTCTTCGCCGTATTCTTTTCCCTCCGACAACTTGGAATCGATCAAAAGCGACATGGAAAAACACGCCGAGTGGGCCTCAAGCTAGCCTGCGTTCTTCACGGAAATGGAGAGGAGATCCCGCTATCAGTTGCCGGTTATGCATCAACGATATGAATCTATCTATCTCTGCCTTATTTGCTTGGTTACGGTACGCGACGTCCTCACCGCACACATCGTTAGAGGTCCATCTTTGCCTTGTTCTTCTTTGCGGCTGACGATGTCATTCAAGTCACGATACCTGCGCTATATACACCACTGCTTCGCTCATCGTGCCCTCGACACTTTCCAGTTCTTGCACTAACACTGCGATATTTCTCGTATTTCTGCGCGCGATCTCCCGCACACGTGTTGGCTATTGCCCGTCCTCGACGGGAGTTGAAGATGAGAATAACTGTGGGAGATTGCGGAAGGTGCGTGAAGCACGTTTGGAGGCCCCCCAGTAACGCATGCGTCAACCTAGGCAGAGCCATTCCTGCCCGCGTCCACGTCCACGTCCACGTCCACATTGGCATACCACACCTAGTCCGAATCGGCGTCACTCTACTCACACTACCCCGCACCTCGACGGTCCGTTCTGAGAGCGAGCGCGGCCAAGCATGTGCAGATGCAGATATAGATGGCAAGGGCGAATGCAGGGGCGAACGAGGCGTATGTGCCGTTCACGCCGTGGTTACCGGCGTAGTATGTAGGGAGGGTGCGGTAAGTAGGAACCCCAAGCACGCCCCACGAAAAGGGACAAGGTGCCCCTGACATGTACATTTTCGTAGGATGATGAATGCGCGAGACGACTTAGAATCAGACTGAGAGAGCCCTGGTGAGGGTCGGGAACGACGACTTGAAATTTAAATCCCCTGATACTGGTCGACCTTTATACTACGACGCTATTGCAAATGTACGACTCAGATGTATAAGCCTCCGACCTTGTCCATGCCGCCGAGGCCGAGCTTGGCTTGCTTGTGTTTGCACTAATGGACGGTCATCGTACTCCAACATACATGAATCTCAAACCCTTCACCAATGCATCACAACGCGTCCGCTATAGCACACTCTACCATGACTACACACACCGCCCGGCCATCCTGTCGTAGATATGCAAAGAGGTATTTAGGCATCGACGCCGTGTGCTTTCCGCCCCATCTTTCATTAGTGCCTGCGCCTCCGAGTCCAAGCCTGCTGGCTCGATCCCGACCGAGACGCGTTGATAATATGGACATGAAGGTCATATCTGGAGATAGTGCATATGTGTGATGTTGTCATTGTGTCCTCTGCTTGAGCCCGGATACTTGACGCCCATTGTCAGCTTGCTTCCATTTTCTCAGGCTGATATACAAACTCACACGAAGGCAAGACCATACCCTGACACCGATCCACGCCCTACTCTGCATGCATGCC
Source organism: Boletus rubescentipes (assembly GCA_038092775.1). Classification (NCBI taxonomy): domain Eukaryota; kingdom Fungi; phylum Basidiomycota; class Agaricomycetes; order Boletales; family Boletaceae; genus Boletus; species Boletus rubescentipes. The sequence continues at coordinate 13,467 of JBBPRA010000473.1, forward strand.
AGTGCACCCTAAGAATGGGGAACTCAAGGACGTATTACACGCAGGGGTTAATATTGGAAGACGAGAAGTTGGAGATTCGTGGCGTGCTACGGAAAAACTACTTAATTGCCTGCCGAAGCAAGGAGATAAGCTCAGACAGCCGATCGATACACTGATAATGTGACCATTCCAAAATGTAAGTGGCAAATTCATCGACATATGTGTCTCGAAATTGACTCGACATGCTGGAAACACGACATAATACGCGCCTATTAAAACTGTGCGGTCGAACCCTGCACAATGACCGTCGGGCATCTCCGAGCGCCAGCGAGTCATGACACACGACATGGTTGGACGTCAACATTACCCAATCTCTATCTAAGCATGCTCATCCTATCGCCACGAGGGCTGGGGGTCAGAAATGCGACGCTTAATTAGCCGGCCCAAATCCCGCAATCGATAGCATTCCCTGCTCATCTCCATCCTGCTATGATTCACGTCCTGGCCGTCTTTCTCTATCTTGTCCACACCGTCCAAGGAACCTCCTCCACCTGCCAACCTTCAAGTTACGATGGAACACCTCGCACAGTCTGGAGCATATTGGCAACCTGCGCATTCACTTTATTGATATGCGTATGGCAGGCCATCCATGACGACATTCCTTCTCCCAATCTAAAGTGGTACAAGGCCCGGCTGCTACAGGGGTTCATCATCCTATTGTCATTTTTGCTTCCGGAGTGGACAGTTTGCATCGCCGGTAAACAATGGAGCGAGGCTCGCAGGAAAGTTAAAGAGTTTCGCGGTATGATCTATCCGACGGATACACCATACACGCCTAACAATTTTTTTTCAGGCAAAGGGCACGAATGGTCGATGACGCACAGCTTCTTTGCGGAAATGGGTGGTTTTTATTACTGCGAAAAAGCAGGCTCATCGAGGAAGATTGATTCCCTCGAATTCCAAGATCGTCGTGACAAGAACGAAATTGCAAATCCGGATTTGACGGAGCAGGATATCAAGGACAAGAGCAAATCAGACTGGCCGGGAAAATTTATCCTCGCTGTTCAATTGATCCGGTTCATACTACAGGTCGCTGTTCGTCACTTCACCGGTCATGCGGTGACACTGGTCGAACTGGATACAGTCTGCATGGCTGTACTTACGATTTTACTTCTTTTCTTCTGGCACTACAAGCCACTCCGCCCTAAATGTCCCCACATTTTCTATTCGTATGAATATCTGAAGAGTGACCCAGACTTGTGAGTGTTTTGTTGTTCGACATAACGGGAATCATAGTGAAACGATTGCATCGTGATGTGTAGGCCACAGGAATCGCGGTCGGAACGCTGCGCACCATCTGATGAGGAAAACCCACTTCCAGAGAGCCGAAATGTCCGTATTCCGTGTGTTTATTATTTATTGTTTGCTGAACAATGACTAGTCTAAGGACAACGCTACTCATTCTCTATGGCACTCATTGATAGAGTCGGTGAAGTTGAAACAAGTGGATACTAGCAGCATCTCGCTTGGTTCACTTTGCACCGCCTGGTTTATCTTTGGCGCCCTACATCTGGCCGCATGGGACCATGCCTTTGTGACGAAGTTGGAGCAACTTACCTGGCGCATTGGATCACTTGTATTGGCAGCAATGCCACTTGTCGTCACCGCCGAGAAGGGCTTAGTTTTTGTCCTCAGACGTGTCGGGTGGTGGGACGACACGAATAGCTCCATTGAAAGCACTTTCCTGTTTTTGTCACTCGTTTTAGCTTTCGTGTGCCGGATGTCCCTTGTGGCGGTGATGTTTGCTACCCTTCGTTCTATACCTTGTTCCGCTTACGAGACTGTTTCCTGGCTCTCCTGATATCACCTGGTAGTTGCCTATTATGATCGTGTCGTACGAATCGCACGTCCATACATTATGCAGATACGAATATGAGTGTCTTTTCCAATACACTGCCTACCACGTACGCCAATACCGCTTCAGAGTCGACTCCGACTTCGACTCATACCGACCCACCTCCACTACCCGTATCAAGACCACACGTACGCCCCCCTTCGCACACGGTGTCATCCATGGCGCGCAAATTGACAGTCTCACTGGCATCACGCGTCGTACATTACTTGGACAATGCGCCACCTTCCTTTCCTATTTCATTGTCTTCTGCATCAGAGAATGTGTGTCACGAAACCGACGGAACATGGACGAGACGAGGGCGAGTGCGACCGTGACGAATTGACTTCTGCCATCGTCCCGGTGCAAGAAACGATACTTGGTACGGTGAGGAGGAAGGGGACGAAGATAGGCCAATGCTAAGCTTCACTCTCCCACATCCACAACGCGTACCCTGGGTGGGATTGCTCGCTGCCGAGGAGATCCAGACCAAAGCGTGAGAACGAGACAGGGCCGAGAAAGGGCGCGGGGTAATTCTTATTCCTATCGCCGACCTCTGCGTCGACAAGACTAGATGGGAGAAGGAATACGATAGGTCTACACCCACGCCCCGGACTAGGGGTATCATTGGGCTCGCCACGCAATAATATGAAAGGGTCCTTTGTCTAGGCTTATCAAGTTGTACAAAGAAGAAGGAATCGTCCTTTGGGATGGGGACGTGTGGCTATTGCCTATGCCGTCTCCGCCTGTTATCGAAGGGGCCGGAGATCGTGATTGAGATAGGAGTGGGCCGTGAGATGGGGACAATATGCGGCGCACATTTGGTCAAGATGGACGGACCATTGTGAGTCTTGTAGCATGCGACGGAGCAACTTGTATCGAAATCGAGTTCTGGTTCGCGGGCGAGGAATAGGATTAAGATAAGCTGCTTACTAGTTGGCTCTACACGAGGCGCATGTGTATTTGAATTGGTGCTGGCATACAGCGCAGCTCGGTCGAGGACGTGGTGGCACCAGAGTGACACCACGGGAGTGGCTGTGATAATTACTGTCTTCCTTCCCCCAAGAGGCGGCCCAAGGGAGTCAAACCGTCTGTCGTGCCAACCTTCCACACCGCACGCGTGATGTGGGTGGACGTGTTTCGTGTCCATTAATGACCGCTGACCATATTGCTATCCTTGGTTGTGTCGTGCAAGTCTTTGGAAGTACGAGTGCTGTCGTACCGACGATCGTGGAGGCGGCGGGCGATACGATATACAAGGCGTGATGACAGAAAGACGTGCTGGGTGGGAGACACAATGCACACACTGGCATATTCAACGTAGGTTCCCTGAATTTTTTTACCCTTGGGCAGCGTTCATCATTCGCGAGCGACGCGGCTCACTTACTGATACCAATCGAGTCATGATAGTCTTCCCTCACCATGTTCACGGTTGAATTTGGAGCACCTGGATTGACCGCCCTGACCCAGTGACTACAAGGAATCTATGACTCGCACATGAATCGAATAAAGGTACATAGTTTCGTATCCTCCTTTCTCTGACTCATTTTGAATGGACTTTGAGAGACTACTCGTGTACTCCTCGACATCAGGCATTGGCCCCAGTTTTCCCCATTTCAATCGAACACGGGCTACTAAGCGACCAGTTTCTTAGGCCGTTACTGTGGTCATTAACCTCTACTTTCGGTAAAAGTATCTTGGGGTGATAGAGGATCCTGACAGGGCCATTTTCCTCGACCGAGAAGCACCCGATCCTTGCCCACCAAGGCACACTTGATCGAACCTCTTTGAACGGCCTCAAAAGAGTATGTTCGACACCTCACTTTGAGGATGTATTCCCTGACTGCTCGCAAAGTCAATGGACGTGACGAGAGACCTCGGCGTCATCTTTCGAAGACTCCGGGACGATGTTGTCTCCCCCATTGTTGATTTCCCGCGGACGACATATCTCCGTCGATCTCACATCTGGTGGTGCCCACCCGCCGAGTCCTCTGTTCTCCCCTTGCATGCCGCTGGCCCCTATAGGATAGGCCAACCAAACCTCTATATCTCACCTTATACGCCTTCCCTCCTTCGTATCAGGCGACCTGGTTCATCGAATCCTGTAACAAAAGGGAAACACTTTGTTGCCATCGGTGAAGCGAATACAAGGGGGAAGTGTGAACTGCTCTCCGTCGGTACCGAAAGGCCAATTTTGGTCAGCACGTCGACAGCCTTGCCACGTTCACGTGTCAAGGGCCCGCAATTCTGTATCGCGCGCGTTTCCAGGGGGCTCGGCAAGAACCAATGGGTGCACCTTGCGTGTCACGGTCCCTCCAACCGGAAAAGACTCGACGTGTCATATGAGATGATTCATCTTGCGTCGGCGATGCAGTCCGATGGATTCAGTTCAGTGATCGGGACGATGTGGGCGGTGGATGATGGCAGAACGAACAAGATCATGTCGCTGTTTTACAGGCATGATCGTCTGGGTCATATTCGTGCAGCCTTTGCGTACTCTCGTATATGCAATCTAGAAAAGCCATCGACTTGACCGGTGCTCGGGCGACGATCCGTGCGAATTGCCAGCAGGTATTGAGCATTGAGTTCCCGAACGTACATGCATACGAACGCGCCACAGTCTGGCATCGATGGTAGTAAGGACTGTGATCACTGATAGATCAGATCAGATAGGGATAGGGATAGGGATTTTACACGTAGGGTTGGACCTGCCGTCGAGAGATGAAGCAAAAGTCTCAAGTCGGGCGAGGGATAGATCCAGAATATCCAGAGAGAGAGGTGTCCGGGGACTGGCATCCCTTGCTTTGTGCCAACCCGTAGCACTCGTGTGTACGGTCGCGGCGGCACAGCGACACCAGGAAGAGGTGGTTTGACGTTGCAAGTCGTGGACAGTTCATTTCCGACCTCAAGGCTTCTTGGCGGAAGCAAAGCAGGCATCAGAGGGCAAGGGAACGATGGTGGCGTTGTATTATAGTACTTATGTTGCCGTTTTTTCTTGAGTTTGGTCACTTCACACACGGCGTCCAAGTGGTTTACCCTCCAAGGTCCGAGGTCCGGGCTTCGGACATTTGCTCCGTACTTACCACTCCACTCTTTGCGTCGCCGTGCGGCGTGCTGCGCATCGAGTGTTTCGCGTTGATGTGTTTCGCGTGCATTCGCCGTGACCGTTAACCATATTACCATCCTTGGTTGTGTCGTATAGGCCTTGCCAGTGGAAGCTCGATTGCTATCAGGCCGACGATCGTGGAGGCGGTCACGAGTGATATGCTGTACAAAACATGATAAGAAGAAGAGGTGGCGCTGGGTGGGAGAGGCGTGGTGTTGCAGGGAATTATTGCCAGTGGCTCTGTTTCCTGCACCGCGGTTCGTCACAATTTGGTACTACTGTCGTATATCCAAGGGAACGTGTGGCCGGGACTCGGACTCGTGGATCATACGCGTATGCGTTACGGTAGCATGATGACTGCACTGCCTGCAAGTACAGTTCATTTCGCGTTCCACGTTGTTCATTTAAAAGGTCTTTCTGCCGTTCGTCCACGGAAAATTCGAAGAAAGGGTTTGCGTCACAACGAGCCACGGTACTGGTGCGTTGCGTCGACATATGTACCGATCTTTCATTTTGATTTTTGAATGGGTAGCTCATGCACGACCGCGGCTCAGCTGCACAACTGGTCTGCGCACACAGCTCCCGTTCATGACAGGGACGAGTGTGGCAGGAGGCAAATGCTGCTAAGTCTATGCTATGCGATCCGGAGTCCGGACGCGCACCGGCGCGCGTGTCCGCGTGGCTCTGTACCCGGGACAAAGGTATTGGCAGATGAAAAGCTGACGTCTGATTGGACGATCTGCGTCAAACCCTTGCGGGTATTGAGTTCCCGAGTGTACTTAGATACATTTGCGCCATCGGTGGTGCTTGGAGTGTGATATGTCGAATTGGATGTGGATATGGATATGGACTTGTCGTCGAGAGATGTGGCCTGAATGCCTCAAGTCATGCGAGCGATCTATCTAGAATCAGCTTGAAGGCGAAGAAAGACAGGGGGAGGAGTGTATCCGGAGACCGGCATCCCTTGCTTTGCGAGTCGCAGCATTCGTGCGTATGGTGCAGCGGAAGATATGGATTAAGATATCAGGGTTGACGTCCATGTTCGACGCGCGGACGTTTCGTCGCACTGACATGTGTTCCAGGAAAGATGGGATGAGACACGGACGGTTGAACATCTACATTTATAATTGGCTACCGGTGGCGTGGACCATATTGGAAGGGTCTAGACATCGGGGCGGTCCCGGGAACCGATCGATCGAAGGAGGATTGATATCGAAACCGTTGGAGATCCCCGAGCGGTGACCTACGTATCCCTCTCCCGAAACAAGGGTCGAGCCCAAGACAAGGGAGTGGAAGGAATCTAGAATCCGTCAAGATATGTCACATATCGCCTATCATTGATCACGTCGCTCCGAGTTGCACAGGCAGAGGGTCGTCGGTACGTGTACATGTCCGTGCTTGGTGCACAATTTATCACAAGTGAGATGGTGTTCTTAGCGCCCGGTTCCGGGCGGGCCCAACGAAAGTGGTAGAATGACGCTCCAACGTGTGCATGTGTAGATGAATTACAAAGCAATGGTTGTCCGACTTTCGGGCGTGCGGCGGGAAGAATGGAACCAATCTGGATCTGCCAGTGGGGACATGGCATATGGAATATGGATGTCGCGGTGACTTGGGTTCCGGTGGGATGACCCTGCATGGTGTGTACTGGCCTGTGATGAGTCACTTGGAGTCACGGCGACCCGGAGACCTGGAGAATCGGAATACCGTCGTACGAACGGATGGTGGGTGTTTGAGAGGCACGGACTCGGAGGTGGCGTAATGGCGGAAAAGGGCCTAGCGACTTGTGGACGATGCGTGAGAGCGATGACCAAGTAATACGGGCGAAGTCGGATGAAGAGAATTATGCACGGCGGCCGCCGTTGGATTCCGTGTAAGTTTTCCCGATTATAGACACTTATCTCGGGGACAAAGTATCGTCGTAAAGTATTGTCGTTCGATAAGCGTCATAGGCTCTGATCCCACTATATATTTCGAGTGAACCTGTTACAACATGGCGATGATGATACTGATATTGATGAACCCCCGTTACAAGGGCGCAGCGCTACTTCGAACTCGTGTCAATAAAAGTGATAACCATAAAACACTGATGGCTGATAAACCACTCAGGTATTGATGCGCGAGAGAGACTGAAGGCAGGACAGGAGTGGAAACTCTTGTCATCTAATCCCGCCTCGATATCTGCAACAACCGTGCCATGGCTTCGACGTGTACACGTACCATTACGCGCGATAGAGCGCGATTAGATGGATATATTTCACTAGGCGTCGCCATCGCAAGGCGAACGCCCTGATCGACTTAAGGAAGCTCTCGGATCGTCGGGCGAAAAAGGAATGTCGCTTCCGGTAGCATGGAAACGCCATCGTGTGATCCTAGTGTCAATGGATATTCCTGGAACGGCACATTCATCGCACTTCAGGAAGCCTAGATTTCTAGCGTCGTTTTCCTAATCATCAAAATCGCAGCGTGAGATCTCGAACCCGAAGCAAAGGAGGGTTAGCATGGGGACGAACGTTACTTTTATATATAGTATCCTGGGGAACGTTTCTAGTGAGTCAGTCATCTACTCACCTCAACTGCGCCACTCATCTGGCAAGGTGCAACAATGGAGATAGCCGAATACACGAAGGGCTGGAAGCGTAAACTGAGAAAGGCAACCCGAAGCCTCGGTGCCATGTCCTTTCATTTAAGTCGCAGATCCATCGTGTCTGTGATATATTCGGGTCCAAAGCCGGTAGCCATGACAGGTGATAAGGCAAATCCCATATGGCCCATCCGCTATTGTGGCGGATTGTCACCGCTAGAGCAAAAGACAAAAATACGCTAGCTGTGCTCACTGCTGATCCTTCTCAAACTCTGCCAGAAATGACCAGGAAGACCTTCCAGGCATGGCTGTGTTGGATATGAGGAACCCGGCGGATTCTAGGCCAAGACGATACACCCGAAATGAAGGGTACCGATGTGTCGCTCGAGAATACATCCAAAAGGATTTATCAGGTAGATCCACCGACGCAGACATGAACGGATTCCTTCGAAGGGTTTTGTGATCATTGACATTGGAAGAGTCGAGATGCCATTGCGATTGTAGTAATGTCCGCGTCAAATCGAGATCAGTTTCTGACAGCAGCGTGTGGAAAGCTGTAGAAAGCACACAAGACACAGATACCCAAATAGGGATTAGATGTGTGATGAGAACATCCAATGGTAAATATGCTCACATCGATTGTCTACGACCTTCCCACCATTTCCGAGGATGTGACCAACGCCGTGAATGTTTACCCACCATGATTTTTTTTGCCTGCATCAAATGTTAAACGACATTTAATTGAGCGAATGCTGTGGCACGGAGCAAGCATTATGGGTTATTTCTTGTTACACCGTGCGCGATTATCAGGGAATGATATCAGAAAATTTAATGGCAAGGGAATATCCTGTGGTCACCGTGTTAGAGCGCCTACTAGTGGAAACAATTTGCATGATAGCGCGCTCCCGAGGTACCTGGCTGAATAATGGACATGGCGGGTGGCGTAATTGGCTCCACGAGGGACGCAGCCTTGTGGAAATCTCGGTTTCCATTTTCTATGATGAAGGTTTTGCTCATACAACGATGAGCCGCCACTGGAGGCCGGCGTTGAACCATGAAGCGACACAGCAGACCCATCGGCCCGATATCACTGATTCAGATAGCGACCGCGCAGCAAATCAACTCTTGATAACGATCGCCCTGGACTTGGACATGACAGGGACTGGAGGGGTTGAACTTGAAATTTTTCAGGAGGGTCGCTCGAGAACCCGGACTTCACTTGCCTAGCCTTCCGCGGCTCACGCAGTATGTGTCACTTTCCCTCCG
>JBBPRA010000474.1:0-22200 GCA_038092775.1 Boletus rubescentipes
AAGGGTGGGTTACCATTGAGTGGGCCGCGCATCGATTCTGCTATGGGCTCAGGGGCCCTGTTGTCTCTCCAGGTTTGGAGTTAACTTTGTAGGGATTCAATTGTGTATATTATAGCCTCAATTTCGTGATCTAGGCGCGTTGACAATTTGAACCAGGCTCAGGGAATATTTACTGCCAGTGAGTTCGACCACACGTGTTTGCATCGCCAATTCCCAGACGCTCAGTGGTAAGCAAGTTTAGATGCATTTTAGGCTTCCATCGAGCGCGGAAACCATGCCGGTTCTAACAAGCGAGGTTGCAGTATGTGGGGCTGATAGCACGGTGTTACAGGGATTCAAATTTCAATATACCGCCAATTTATCATAGCCTCTAGGTCGTGATTGTCCAAGTCGGCCTTAGGGAATTCACATTATTTGCCAGAAGTTCCGAATTAGGTCTGCGCGTGCTTGCCAGCCCATCATGGGATGTTCTCCTTCATTATGCCAGACGTAAATTACAACCACCCGAACTCGATTCTACAACTTCGTTTGCCTCAGATTCAAGTCCACTTTATTGACGTGTCGTCAGTCTTATCGCCCCCCCCAGACTCTGGCTTCCTGCACCTCATATTCGCTAAGAAAGACCACATTCATCCAAAGGTTCACCGACTTGGAATAGCCAACATCGATCACATCGAGAAATGGTCGTGAGCCCGTATAATACGCAACTGGATAGCGTTTCTAGCGGCATGATGGGGAACAACACCAGAGCAGTAAGCAGAATAACCACCCATCCGATCATTTGACCTATATGTTCCACCCTCAGGATGTACGTCGTAATACACCATCCCCACCAGTCCCTAGTAAGGCTGCAGAGCAAGTCCCACACCGTTATTTTCCTTCATCTCCTGGTAGGGGGCAGAGTGGGTCTGCATGCTCGGATCCCACACATTCCTCCACTACTAAGCACGCCTCAGTCGCCGAAAGACGAAAAGAGGTAAAGTCGGACAGCCTCAACTTTATGCGCAACTGAGTGTTTTCTGCATAGGACGTAGATGTTTATGCTCCGAATGTTGTCATCTTTGGTGAATCCGGCGTCGGAAAGTCATCCGTCATAAACTTGATTGCGGGTCAGGATCTCGCGCGTACCTCCAATGATGCGCTCGGGTGTACTTTCCACCACGTACGGTACCCCATCAGGTTGGACGGGATGACATGTGCCCTTTGGGACACTGCAGGACTGGACGAAGGAAGCGAGGGAACGGTTCCCTCCAAGCTAGCGGAAAACAACCTGAGGGTGTTGATGGGACGACTGGCAGATTCAGGGGGGATCAACCTCATCGTCTATTGCATCCGCGCAAGCCGACTCAAAAGGGCCCTCAAGCGTAACTACGACCTATTCTACGTCACGGTCTGTCGGAAGAAGGTGCCTGTCGCGTTGGTCGTTACATGCCTGGAGGGCCAGAGCGGGAAGATGGAGACGTGGTGGACTATGAACGAGACGACGTTACGAAAGAGCGGAATGCGGTTCGATGCGCATGCATGCGTGACGACACTCAATGCCGAGGATCATCTCATACAGGAACGGCGCTCGGATTCGCGGATGCTACTTCGTGAACTCGTTGTCAAGTACTCCAAGCTCCCAGCTTGGAAATCTGAGCCGTCATTGATATCACGGGTCTTGCCCGCCTTCCGCAGCATCTTCCGCGGGACATCTGCTACGGGTGACCTTGGAAATATCACGACCATACGAAAAGTGATCGTCTATGGGCTCTTCCCCGGGCCCAATCTTGGAACTACCGCTATCTGGGATAAAAGCATCAGCAGGATTGGGAGTAAGGAGTACGAGTTTCTTCGGGTGGACAATCGTTCCTTGAACACGCACACACCTAGAGCGTTGGAGGACGCTGGCTTGCTCATCTTCTACACCTCCGCTCTGGTCGAAAACCTCATCCCGCTGATGGACATTAACGCGCTGAAGAGGTTCTACGACTGCGCGGGTGGTCGGATATGCCCCGTGATCGTCATACTAAGGGGCTGCAATGATGAACAGGTCGCTCAGGCGTGTCATGCCCAAGTCACCTCGTATCACAGCGACATCCGGGCGCATTTTGTCCCGTTCCCCCACACAGATGATGCACAGGCAAGGCTGGATGAGAAGATCGAAAGCTTATGCATCGAGCAAGTCGAGGCCGGGGCCCGCAATTTCTTCAGAAGATACATGGCTAGCAATAGATTCCTATCAGCCTTTGTGGATGCGTCATTTTGGTAGACTGCTCGCTAGTCCTGCCATAAGGATAGGGCATGGTCAACACGAAGAATTATCCCAGCGACGCAACTTTCTATGATATACCTCATTGGAATGTCCGACATTGGATCCGTATTTAATACCTAGCTGCCAATCACATGGGGACACGTCGATGTGGGCCTCCATTTCTGGCTACCTCCTGCATTCTCCGTACGGTGAGACCAATCAGACCGTGTATTGGACTCCCTGTGTTCTATGTAGGGGCTGTGTGCACTCAGTGGGTGTAGCACACCTTAGTTGAACTACGGTACTTCGGTACTCGCCGTCGTGGTAATGACTGTCTTATGTAGATTCGCGACGTTGAGCACCTGCAAAATCGTGTTAATGAAAACAGACCCCTATTTAAAAGAGTATGGACCTTCCTCCACACAGGAATCGGAGGGCGAGGACGGGCGTCGAACGAGGGTATAGAATGTCCTCACAGGGGTTTGTACTCATATGCCTTAATTTCTAGGTCGCTAGTTCGACTATCCACGAATCATAGTCATGGATGACTTCGAGGCAATAAAAATAAGACCCAAAAGCTCGGAGAGACCAACATAGACAGAACTAACTCAGGCTTGCCTTGGTGTGCTAGCGGGTGTCAATTTCATCCCATCCTCTACCATTGAGATTGACTATTCCAGGTTGACGATCTCTCCGAAGCGCTCATAACGAGCTGACGAGATCGCCTAGCAGTCAAAGTTGCTTGGATGGGCATCGCAAGTTAATCGCACCGCATTGTCTATCAGCGAAATTGATTTTCCCAGGTTGGCGATGTCTCTGGGGCGATTATAGCGAGTCGAGGGTGTGAAGGGGCTCGACCTAGTGTATAGAGCGAATGCTCCAGTCGAGTGAATACGACTGGAGGAAAAGCGGAGATAGACGTTAGTCTCGAGCCGTTATAGGAAATCTAAGTGAACTCAGGAAGCGGACCCTTCTAGCTATAATGCCTGGGCCCTGGGGACTTTTGCTATCGTAAGACGCCAAATGCACTCCGAACGTTCTGTAGTGCGGAAAATTCCGACACTCAGGCTAGAGCGCTCAGTATTTGCTATACGTGGTTTCAGCAATGTCTCTGGATGATTGGTGAGTGGATTCGAGGAGGAACGTCGGGGTCACGCGTTCGTTGCATTTCATCACGTGACCGTGTTGTTTCGCGCAATGCAAACACGTTTTCAGCACTTGCGCCGAGCCTGAGCGACACCAGTTACAGACGGCCACTACGAGAAGCGAACGGGAGTATAGAACCGGAAACCGGGATGGGTATAAAGACGGGCACGCAACACCTGTCAATTCCAAAGATTGACTCGGTCCGGGAGTGTGATCGTCGATAAACGGAACCTGGTGTAGCATCCAGGATTCCTCCCAAAATTCAAAGAACATCACGATAGAGGGACTGCTATCCCTTCAAAAACAATACACAGTATACCAGTATACTTACTCAAAAGTCCACAGATGAACCTACATAACGTGGCAAGATTTCCCCTTCAAAGCGCGACATACACCGGCAGTTCGAATCAACCGACTGATTCAATAAGGTTTAATCTCCAGGTGGATCTAGTGAAGGCGTGATAAGTGATGAGTCAATTTCTGATGAAGGTACATACCTCGGAGATGATCTCGTTTATTGGAACAGCGAGTTCCTTTGCATACTCCTCCATCTTCCTCGGCACTCTATCACGGCAATTTGGGCAGCTACCAGCCTTCCTAACCAGACCCTCAATCCACTCCGCATTCATCAATGTTTCTGCACATGGCCGTACTCGCAGCGCGTCGATGACACTGTCTTGATAGCTCTTTAGAGATAGACGCGGCAGTCCATTCTTCCTGCAGAACTTGCAGTCGAGTGGCGGCAGTGGAAACAACGACCAGAGCCGAACAAGCTGTGACATGGCTTGCCCACAACTCGCATGGAACTTGACCAAGCGCTGGTAATCCGAGCCAGAAATGTAGTCTAGCTCAGCAACGTATGCAGGCTCCCAGATTGCAAAACGTAGCATGTACTGCGCAGCAACGTTTGTCTCCATTTCTGCCCTGTACCGGCATGCGATGGCAAACACGCGCATGGGCTCTTGTTCGAGGAACTCGGGGGCCGTGATCATCTTGACGATGAATTTGCCTACGCCCTTCATATCGTACTTGTCAGCAGCGTCGAGGACCAACATGACCATATCTAGATTCTCCAGAACGGGCAGCTCTGTGTCATAGACGGGAGAACAGAAACTGAGCAGCTTATACAAGACAATGCTCTTCTCGGTTACAGGTATGACGGGCAACCCGTACTTTGTTTGGTCGGCAGCTCCGTCAAGCGGACCCGGTTGTGGCAATGCGAACATGTTGGCGAAGAAGGGGGATGCCAGCGATAAGAGAAGCTTGTAGAAGCGAAAGTCGACATTGTCTGAGGTTCGGAGGATCACGTCTGCATTGGTACGATTGAAGGGGGTCACGGCGTCGGTGGGTTCCAGATTGTGGCGCTCAGGCTCGTGCTCGCTGCTCGCGCAATGCGCTAGAGAGTCGGGTTCAAGGTCCTGGAGGGAAAGGAGGGGAGATTCAGACATGGTGGAAGAGATCTAGCCCCCGACGATGCGCTACATGGACCGAACAGGGGAAGTTGCGCCGTGGACACGGTAACCGGCAAGGCAACCGAGTGATCCGATGTCACTGACTCACTACCCAGTGACAGATGTTGTTCATCTCACGACCGTCACAGAATGAAGTATTCGCGCAAGATCAATATTCAAGTTATGGTTCAAATCCCGTCTAATTGACTTTTTCTGCATTCACACTGACTTACTTCATTTCTTATTTTGCTTACTAGTGAGCAATATTAATATTTTCTGCGCTCTTCGACCAAAGACTGCCACCAGCAACGGGGTCAGTAACAATGCTCCTTAGATACTTGAATATCCGCTATCATTAACTTGGTTACTGGAACCCACAGCTCACGACTGCACTTATTCTCATAACTCCCTCCTCTTTTCATGCGAAAGGCGCCGGAAATTGGTCAACCGTGAGTGCATTAGTGTTTCACATCAAGGAACCGTCTACACTATGTTATACATTGTGGTACATCTCATTTTTTTGCCCAGGTTGTCCAGCGACTATCCTCAAGAAATCACTCATGCTCACAAGGATATACCCAGTGGAATCTACATGGAACCCCCTCCGTCATGAGAGCCGAGAATGAACAATAAGGTATGCACTCACGCCTGCAATTGCCTCGTCAACTGCCTCCGCAAACCTCTGTGCAAAATCCGACATATAGGACTGCGACTTCCGCCGACAGAACGTGCAACCTCCCGCCCTTTCCAGTGCTTTTCGCACATTTTGATGTACGGCAGCGGCGCAAGGAGTTTCCTGTAGCATAACCAGGGTTTCCTCCATATACTCTGCCCACCACTCCCGCGCGTACGCCCCGTGCATCAAGAAGCGAGGGTCCGCTCGCTGCGTGCACATACAAAAGTTTGTCCACCATTTGAAGAAGCCATAGCTTTCTTTTTGCTGGAGCCAGGAAAGATCATTCCCGAGCGCCAAGACCGCGTGTGCGCATTTAGTGCGGTAAACCGCGAGGTTTTGAAGGTCGCCTTGGTCGATGGACTTCAACGTCGTAGAGTTCGCAGGTGGTGCGGGTTGGCGCAAGAGGCACGTTGCTGCAGCTCTCGCTTCTGGTTCGTAGCGAAAACGGTAGGCGATGGCGAACACCTGTAAAGGCTCTTTCTCCAAAATAGATGGTTCAAGCAACGTTCTTCGAACCCCGCGCTCCACTTCTTCCATGCCATATTTGATAGCCGCCTCCAAAACCTCTTCTATCTCTGCCGCACTTCCCAAGTGGGGATCATCGACTGTGGCGGGGTAGCAGAATCTCAGAAGCATATCCAGCACCCGACTATCTTCGGTGACTGGGATCACTTCGAGACCAAGATACATTTCCTCGTGCGGGCAACGCACTTGCGGTTGGGGAAGGTCGAACATGGAATCGAAGAGGGGTGATGCAAAGGCCAGTAAACAACGGTGCACTCGGAAATACACGTCATCAGACGAACGGAGGATGATGTCTGCCTTGTTGGAGTTGAACGGGGCTGCGGCGTCTCTACGCATCGTGATAGTGTGCGGGTTTGGGGAAAGGTAAGTGAAGGAAACATCAGAGGTCCCTTCGCTTAGGATTTATATGCAACGTCGTGATTTCCTTGAGCTTGAGAATCTTGCCCCAATAATATCTCCGAAAGGTCTTTCTCCATGCAGCTGATGCACCTTGACTACTCTCAGGCAGTTTACCTCGGGGTTTGAGCATATCACTTGAAATGATCGAAGGGACTTTACCCTGCCAATGAACTTGGTAGTTCTCATTGAAACTAAATATAGCTGACCTTGTGGGCAGGAAATATACACTTGTGGTAACTAGCAGGGGAAGAGCTTGCCCAAGAGATATTCCAGGCAGTCTGATACCGTACACCCTGAATGATCTGAATGCACGGGCGGTGCGCATGTGGGTGTGGACCATACAAATTGGTGCAGATATTCTCCCGGTGATAAGATTGCGGGAGAATCTTCGAGCCCCACAAGCTAAAAGTTAAAAAAAAAAAGACCTTCTGACCCGAGGGGATCGCGGTCTCCCTTGGACATCGTGAATGAGTGAGAGGTTTCCCATGCCACAGTTCCCCTTGGTGGATGTACAAGGTTTAATTCTCCCCTTGGCCTACGATGGGAGGTGAACCACATCGTCGATTCACGGTCCGGCACTAGTATTTGTAACAAGCCGAAGTGCATTCCCGGTGAGACCGTGCAGAGATTTACGTTATGAACTCGGGGATAATTTCAAGGATGATGGCAGTGGGTTACTTATCGGCGAGTTACACACATGGGTTAAGATTCAAAATACACCAAGATTGTACAATAGACCGAGCAAGAATCTCCTCGAGCATACATTATAAGTTCCCTTTCAATAGATTTATAGCAAGATCTGAATGTGCGCCACACCCTATTCATCCTCATCCTCTTCGCCTTTGAAGACTGATAGTAATTGGGTACTGGAATCGACATCCGAGCGTCGGTGCGTTCGTTGTCTCTTGACACACTGTGATACTGGCTCGTCTTTGCAACGCATGTTGTTTGACAAGCGAGATCTTGGCAGAGCACGTTTTGGCCTGGACGGATTTGGATCCAAATCCTGTAGGGATACTGGATACTCTTCTACTTTCGGGAGGATCTCACGGGAGGAGTCAAAGTTTTGACTGCCCCTACGGCTGAGACTTTGAGACGGCGTTGTGGTGTCACTATCATGGGGTACATGAGGTTGGTTCCATCCGTGAACATTCAAGTACTCACCGTGACTGAGCCTCCAGGTATTTCGTCTTCAGGGAATCATATTTCCTGCGTAGATTAAGCAAATGCTGTCGCACTTCTGCCTCTTGTTCGATAACATTAAGCTTTTCTGATTCAATGTCTCCGAGCCTATCTTTGTAATCTGAGCAGCGTTGGCGCAGATGCTCGTTCTCCTTGATGAAACCATCGAGGCGTTGTGTCAGAGCGTCCGTTTCTTTTGTCATCGCGGCGACAGAAGGGATGTCCATGTATACTCGGCGGACGGAGGGCAAGATAAAATCATGATATTTTTGAGGGACAAATGTAAAATCGGGTGTTGCTAAGAGAAAAGGTCAACTTCATCATGGATGTAATGCGATAGATTAAACCTATGTGAAATGACTTGCGACAGGTAGGACACGTAGATTTGAGCGCCTCTACGCCAGAAGTGATGTGGCCTCGCAAACACCTTTCGCAGTGGATATGGCCTTCAGACAAGATGAGTGATTGTGGCACTCTCGATGTCGAACATACCGCATGGAACGGAAACTGGATTCCGTAGCACGTCGAGGCAGATGCCACACTCGGCCATGGTGACTGGGACAATGAAGTCTGTGTTGGACGCGAACTGGCAACTATCAGTAGTCACGTGATCGCGTAATGATCCCTAACAAATGCAAATATGGACCTGCAGCCGAGGCGCTACACTTGTCAATATTAGCGGAACTTGTCCAAATTTTGACTGACCACCATTACTAGCAGTCACTACGACTAGCTCCTCGGTCCGCGTTTCAGCGGTCGGCTTTTTAGCTTTTTAGCTTTTGGAGTTTGGTCGATAGACTGACCATCACGATCCTTTCACTTCACTGACTTTTGAATGTCAAGTCCGGTCAATTCACCTTTCACTCCTCCTCGTCCATTATCTAGGTCTTCGTCGCGCGGTTCATTGCGCTCTGCACGCGCGTCTAGTCCGTCAGTCACGCTGAACGATCCAGGTATTTCTCAACATCGTTCATTTGTCACTCCGACTCTACTTGGTTCGTTCTTTTCTATGCAGTGGCTGTTCGGAATCAGATGTCAACCTTGAAGCACTCTATTCGACAGCAACAGGCCCAATTACACAATCTAGAGAATATCATTCTACGTGGTCCGCGTCCACTCCCTCCAGCCTTTATGGCGTCTTCAAACCACGTATCCACCCCTTCCGACGATGTCCTCGATATCAGCGCGCCTCCCTCCTCCTACAACGCCAATTTTACAACCCCCAAAATGAGGCGTAGATCCAGCTTTGATGTATTGCAAGGTTTGGCCGGTCGTGATTCCAATCTTCCGCTGCCTCGGCGCGAGAGCGCGACGCCAAGCTTCAAGACTGAGGGCATCCCTGAAGGCATCCCAATGGACTTTGGGGGTCTCTCAAATACAAGGGAGCCCATCAAGCGCATTTCTAGTCCAACCCGTACTCTTAGTCGTATGTCATTACCACCCAAAGGCTAGAGTTCTTTCACTGACCGAAGTTTCAACCGCATTAATGAATGTTATTTCACCAGGCATACCCGTTGCGTCAGTGGGTCAGTTATCCCTCTATAGACTCCTAGGGAATCCTCCCTAAAAACTTTATCTTCGTAGGGAATGCTCGGGCGCTAGCCGACGACGGTTTATCCCCGAGCCTGAATCGCACCTCCCCTCAAACACCTCCCCCGGTATCCCCAATAGATCCGAGCGTTGCCAACAACCCCACAAACGTTAACTCCACACCGTCCCTCCAGGCACCAGCGTCTCCGAACCGTCGGTTCTCGCTTACTCCGGGAGGAACCTCCAAGGTTCTTGCCGACCTTCAAACTGGCGTCATTAATGCAAAGAACGCACTGGAGAATACTAAAACCCAACTTCGTCTTTCGCAACGTGCGGTTGCACAGCTAACGCGTCAGACGGAGGACTTGAAAGAGGTTCGCGAACGGCTTCGACTAGAGAATGAGGGCCTGAACAACGTCGTCGCGCGTAAAGAACGACTGCTTCAAGAGGTATGTATTCATGTGTTCTGCGTGGTCCCGTGCTCATTTTTTATGGAGGTTCTCGAGAGAGCACGCAAGGCAGAGGCAGAAGCTGCTACTCTGAAATCGCAGCTCAAGACGGAAACGACTACGTCGAAGCGATCATTGCGTGAGATGGAGGCTGCTCTCGCAGAATCAACCACGCTATCTCAAAAGTCCGAACGGGAGTACATCACGTTGCGCGACAGTATTAAAGGCATGACCGAGAGTTGGAAACATGAGACGGACCGACTCAGAGATGAGATGCGGAAGCGGGAGGACAAGGTGAAGAAAGAGGCGGAAACAATTGGCAAGAAGTACAAGCAACTGGCAGAAGATATGAAGGAAGCTCAACTAGGCCAAACGAAGGTGAAAGATCTCCAGACTGAGGACTCAAACATTCGGAAGGAAATCGAGGACGAGTTTCGGCAAGAGATTAAGCAACTCAATGCACAGATCGAGGAGCAATCTCACCGTAGCGAACAAGCTGTTGAAACTGCCAAGTATGTATCGAACCTATTCCGCCGATAGTTGTTAATACTTCATATTCAGGACCCTCGCCGCCGAACTTGCACGGCTGCGCCGACTTATGCAATCGGGTGCCGGATCACCACCATCAGTTACTGACTTAGATGCGAGCTCGGGCTCGTAAGCTTTTTTTTCTTTAGGCGGCAGTTGTTTTCGACTGAGCCCTCCTTGCTTCCTCACGGACGGTTGTCAATTCATGTATCCCATACACTCGTTTTCCTCCACATACAGCTCATTCCTGTTCCGTACCCCGGTTGCTAACTATTTAACATGCGTAATCTTTCTTTACATAATGGAGACACCTGCTCGGGACTAGCGTGCACCGATGTGACCGCAAAATCACCTGCCATCAATCATAGCACCCGGTAAATCCGGACTAAACCGGCTACTAGTACATAAATGATGTGTAGCCCACATTAGCCGTCTTCACATCTCTCGTCATCCACCCTCACTCTTCTCCGAATCATGGCAACTATCACCACCCCCATAACAGAGATGTTTGGAATCAAACATCCCATTCTACTTGCTGGTACATGACATGCGAATGAAGCGTACCGTTTTGTGTTACTCACGGCTACGAACTAGGCATGAATGTAGCTGCGGGTCCAGAACTCGCCGCAGCTGTCACGAATGCTGGTGGATTGGGCGTTATCGGCGGTCACGGTTACACCCCAAAGGTGCTCAGGCAGCAGGTATGTGCGAACCATGCAGTACAACGCCTGTGCTCACGAGGACTGGTCACCCAGATTAGAGCAATCAAGGCGGACCTCAAGGACCCCAACGCTCCTTTCGGTGTTGATCTACTCATTCCACAGGTTGGAGGAAACGCGCGCAAGACGAACGTACGCCATGTCTTTCTCCGCTTGGTGCGCTGTTACTCACGTGGGCCGCCAGTATGACTATCAAAAAGGGCAGCTCAACGAGCTCCTCGACGTTATTATCGAGGAGAAAGCCGCCCTTTTTGTCTGTGCTGTTGGTGTCCCACCTCCACATGCAGTTGAAAAGTTGCACAAGGCAGGCATACCCATCATGAACGTGGGTCGCGGCGGATATCGGGTGGTGACTCTGAAACTCATATACTATCGTAGATGGTCGGACATCCAAAGCATGTTGACAAGGCACTCGCTGCTGGTGTCGACCTCATCTGTGCCCAAGCTGGTGAGGGAGGCGGACACACTGGCGACACGCCCGCGACGATTCTCATCCCTGCTTGTGTGGATGCAGTCAAGGGTCACAGGTCACCCCTGACAGGAAAACCCGTATATGTGATTGGTGCTGGGGCCGTGTATGATGGTCGGAGTCTTGCTGCCAATTTGGCGTGGGGAGCGCAAGCTGTGTGGGTGGGAACGCGGTTTGTAGCATCCACGGAGGCGGGTGCGCCGAAAGCGCACAAGGAAGCTCTGTTGAGCGCGAGTTATGAGGACGCGGTGACGACGTTGATTTACACAGGGCGCCCCTTGCGAGTTCGCAGAACGCCATATGTAGACGATTGGTACGTTCGTTCCTGCCTTGTTCATGTACGACCACGATCACTCACATTTTCCCGCAGGAACAACAACCGGCAAGAGGAAATCAAGGAGTTGACATCGAAAGGCATTCTACCCGCCGAACGCGACATTGAACAACATCCAGAGAAGTCGATGGAGGCTCGGGCATGGCTTATCGGACGGGTGGCTGCGCTTATTCATGATGTCCTCCCTGCTCAACAAATTGTGGACGATATGGTATCTGACGCTGCAAAGATTCTGCAGCAGAATGCCTCGCGTGTAACGATCAAGTCAAGGCTATAGTTGTTTGGAGCGCTGCACAATAGTCTCCCATGGACAGCCCAGTCGTTCCTTTTCGAATGTTTGTACACGGACACAGTAAAAGTCTAGGTTGTAGGATCCGGAATATTCTCATGACTTCACTCGCTTTGGTTCTGTGTTACTTAGGGTGTATCATACGTATGTTACCCTACAACTTGCTTTAGGCAAGCAAGCTTGTATCCACTTCCTGGAATAATGAATTTTAACACGGCGCGTAACGTTCATCATCACGTGACCCGGGCATGAGCACGCGTTTGCACACGCCGCAGACGCGACTCCAAACGACTCATCGACAAGCCCACATTACATATGGCCCTTCCAAGTACCGAAGAACTCAAAGGTGTCATCGTGGACATTCTCACACGTGCACGAGATGAAGGTCGACTCGAGTAAGCTCCCTATCAGCCCTGACCCAAGACACATCCTTTGACGTGCATCTTACCTTCAGCCAACTGACCGTGCGCATCGTGCTTCGCGAATTGGCGACACACTATGGTCTCGAGCAAGATGTCTTTCAGACCCCGACATACAAACCTTTTATCAAAGACACCGTATTTGCGACCGTGGTGGGACTCGTTCTTGGTTGTCGTGCGCGACGTCGTGGACTGAGCGCGAACTAGAACCGTTTCGAGAACGCGTCGGACGGGGATGCTGAGCCACCTCGGCGCAAAGCAACCAAGGAGAAAAAGAAGTCGGATGGCAGTACAAAAACTGGTAAACGAAAGCGTCCATCGGTTAGTTTGCTGTCCTGTCTGCCTGGTCTGATAATGACGCGTCAACACAGACTGCTCGAATACACTCCTCAGACGAGGAACCTCCTGAGGAAGCCAATGCGTCTGAAAGCGAAGCCCCACCGCCAAAGAAAGCCTCTGCGCATTCAAAGCCTTCCAAGGTGAGGGGTCTTGTCGCGTCCGCGGTATGAAAATCAGACCGTCCACAAGCAAGTGAAGTCCAGCAAAACGCCAAAGAAGTCAGAAAGCGAAATGAAATTCAAGTCCAAGGTGGGTCCATCTGGACGATCTTCGTGTCATCTGTCGTCGTTTAGAGTCGTCATCAGGCTGTCATCGAATCCTCAGACGAAGAGGCTGCACCAGAGTTCGCAACACAAAAGCCTGCTCGTTCGCCAAAGAAGGAGAAAATGGCCGCAAAGTCATCACCTCCGAAGCTGAAACAGGTAGCTTAATCCAAGGCGATCGCGCCCTGCCCATGCTCACGCACATGTTTAGCAGCAGGAGGTGAACAAGGGTGATTCAGATGCTGGAATGGCTTCTAGTGCGAACCCCGGTCCGTCTAGCTCAAGTTCCAAGCCCAAGCCTGCGACTGAATCGCCGAAGCACTCAGTCTCGAAACCAGAGGAGTCGACTCGGGACCCTGTGTGTATTTACCTGGCGCGATAGTCAGAGTTTGCTAACACGATACAGATGGAGTCAGAGTTATCTTCAGTTATTGATGAACCACAGACGAAGCGACAGAAGAAACAGAAAAAGGTATGCTTTGTATTCCATTTCTCGTTTACCCAATGCTTACCGTAACAGGAGTCCGCGAAACCCCAGAAAGAAGAGAAAATAAAACGAGGAAAGAAGAAGGAAGCATTGTCTAAAGACGAGGAAACTGTAAACAAACTCAAGGTAAAGCACTAGCGTGCTGATCGACTTCTGTTAACAGACTTTTCTAGGGTGTGGTAGTTGCCTGCGGTGTGCGCAAGGTCTGGAAGAAGGAATTTGAAGGACTAGACAAGCCTTCGCAACAAATCAAACGACTTCATTTGATTCTTGACGACCTTGGTATGACGCCACGATACAGCATGGAGAAGGCAAGAGCTATCAGAGAACGGAGGGAACTGGCGCAAGAGCTCAGTGGGTATCCCCTTAGTTACTTGGTTTTTAGATTTGACTATTTCATTGTACTCAGAGGAAGTGCAAGAGTTCGATAAGGCGATAAAGAGACGTCAACAAGGACCGCGTAGCCCACCCGAAACAGAGGAATCCATGGATCAAGATGACAGCGATGCGGATATGCCCGCGCGAAAAAAGGTGAATGGGTGTCATTATGTTTGATTAGAAGATGAGCTAACGCTGATTTCTTCAGCAAAATGCCCGAACAAGCATCATGGCTTTCTTGCAGGATCAGAGCGAGGAGGAATGATATTTGGTTGGGAGGTGATATATGGGCGTGTTTTTGCATTCTGACGGACAAACTACTACAGTGAGAATCAATACCCGTGGGTTTCTATGCTCGCTATACTATTTGGACAATTTTCTTGATACCTGCGGGGCATAATAACTGCTTGTCACAGGGATAGTCTTCTCCTATAACATCCCTTTGGGATACCTTGGGGTTTCACTATTGCTCCAACTTGATAGCATGTACAAAATATGATCAAGTTGCAATGTTTGGAAACTATTTGCTGAATTCCCTCAAACCATATACCCCACTTTGCACTGACAATCACTATATTGACCTGCAACTTTGAAGGTATATAATGTTAACGCCGTTTCTTGCCCCTTTTCGAGCTCCCCTGTCCTGCGGTATTGTTGTTACTGCTTCTTGGCGTAGAGAAATCGAAATCTAGCTTGATCTGTCACTCAATCGTCAGATTCTCCTCAGGAACCCATTGCCCCTACGCAACTAGCGCCAACCCACCTGAGAAACTACTTCCTCCACTTTCCCCGCGAGTAAGTCAGAGAAGCCGCGCATTCCCTCCGTAATATTGGCAGAGCATCCTGGGCAGTTACGCTCTTTAACTATCTGCACGGTCTTTGTTGCGAGACTCGCTACAGTCGCCCCGCATGGCTTTTCTCGCAGTACCCCGAACGTTTCCTCCATGAAGTCCTCCCACCACTGGAGCGAGTAGGTCTCGAATAACGTGTACTTGGGCGTAGGTGATCTTGGACACCTGCATTCGCGATGGCCAGTGCTAGGCACTCCACCGAAGCTTGGTGATACCGTGGCGTAGAATTTCCCAGAAAGCCACGCGCAACCTTGGCTGGTTCTATAATAGGTTTTGATCCACGCTAAATCGGTGCTGAGAGCATATACAGCATCCCCGCATTCCCGGTGATAGTGGAGCAAGGCAAGAAGATCCGCCGCAGTGATCAACTTGATCTCTTCGAACCACGCAGGAAGGAGCGGTTGTGACAATGTGTATTTCGCAGCAAGCAATGTCTCTTCGCGCATGCCTCTTCCGCGTGCGATGGCAAAACAGCGTAGAGGCTCGGCCTCGAGAATCTTGGGATTGGAGAATGTATGGGCGACCTTTTTCTCGATCACGTCGAGAGAATATTTTCTGGCGGCTTGAAGGACGTCCAGGACGTCCTCCAGCGCATCGAGGGTGGGATCGTCTGCGAGGGTGCATGGATAGCAGAAACGGAGGAGGGCATCGAGGGTCTTGCTGTCTTCCGTTACGGGAACGACAACAAGACCATCCTTGATCTCCTGATCCTCGCTTGCTTGCGCAGGCTGAGGAATGCCAAAGAGGGTCTCGAAGAACGTGGATGCGAGCGAGAGGAAGAGCCTGAAGACGCGGAAATCGATGTTATCTGATGCACGCAAGATGATATCTGCCTTGGCGTGCTCGAAAGGCGCAGCAGCATAGGTAGAGTCTCCGGACATCGTCGCAGATATCTGGAGTGTTTGATCGTGTTACTGACCAAGGTGCCAGTGCGGCAAGGGAAAGCTCACTGGAATGATATATGGAGAGAGAGATCGAGGGAGAAAGTTGCGTCGTTCCCCCTGAATCCCATCATAAATTTATACCTGCACAGACCATCAATCTGTGTGGGCGTCATGTGGTTTCAAAATTACCCCACGGTCCTCACCGATTCTCCTGCGCTCCCAAGGGATACAGTGGATGTTGAGCCGTCTGGTTGACTCGAGACTCAGCCGATTCTGTACCTGAGGGCTTCATGGACCTTGAATCTCGCAAAGATCTGCAAAAACATAAATTAATATTAGCGCATACCGAGAAGGAATGTGTAGTACTTCTTAAGTGCAGTGCGGAACTTCAAGCTTTCAAGCCTGAGACTCGACGATGGCCAAACTTGAAGTCAGGCCCAAACATTAAGAATACCAAATAGACCAACTTATTTGAGACCAAGCTGCAAAAACACTTCAAATAGATCTCTCTGATTCATATGTACACGCAAACACACACAGTTCAGAGTCACCACCCAGTTTGATGAGAACAAAACCCTCTCGCGACGCTCCTAGCGATTCCAGTTCATTGCACTAAAAGCTCAACTCGAGCTCGATCTACCAAGAACGTCAGGATCTATGATGAATTCCCATGGGGGGTAAAACTTACCTGAAAAACCGTCTCCTCTATTTTCCTCGTAAATAAATCTAAAAAATCGCGCATGCCCTCGGTGACCTTCGCGGAGCAGGCTCGACAATTGCGCGCTTTGACGGTTTGCACTGTCTGTTCTGCAGAAGCCATCACGGTTTCTTTGCACGGCTTGTCTCGCAGTGCTGTAAAGGTTTCCTCCATAAAGTTCTCCCACCATTGGAGTGAGACGTCGAATAACTTGTATCTCGGCGTATCTTGTCTCGGACACCTACAATCCTCACGGCACTCGCGGCCATAACTGTCTCCATACGTATATTGGCCAGACAACCAGGAGCAGGCCTGCGAAGTCCCGTAGTGAATTTTGATCCACAAAAGATCGAGGCTCAGCGCATATACTGCATCTCCACACTTCTTGTGGTACGTGAGCAGGGATAGAAGATCAGCTGCAGTGAGCAGTTCAATCTCTTGGAACCACGAAGGGATGAGTGGCTGCGTCAACGTGTATCTTGCAGCGAGTAGCGTCTCCTCTCGCAAGCGACCTCGATGCGCGATCACAAAGCATCGCAGAGACTCTGCCTCAAGTATTTTGGGGTGGACGATCGCCTTGCGAGCTTTCTTCTCGATCACATCGAGAGAATATTTCCTAGCCGCCTCCAGGACGTCCACGGCGTCCTTCAACGCCTCTAAGTCGGGGTCGTCGGCCAAGGTGCAAGGGTAGCAGAAGCGGAGGAGGGCATCAAGGGTCTTGCTGTCCTCTGTGACGGGAATGACAGCGAGACCATCCTTGACCTCCTGATCCGCGTTTTCGTCGGCAGGTTGGGGAATATTAAAGAGGGTTTCGAAGAATGGGGATGCGAGAGACAGGAAGAGTTTGAAGACACGGAAATCGATGTTGTTTGATGAACGCAAGATAATATCCGCCTGTGAGTGGTCGAAAGGTGCAGCGGCATGGGTAGGGTCTTCGAGCATTGTCACGGATATCTGGGGGTAATGTTATCGAATGAAGTGTCACTGCGACGAAGGAAGCTCACTAGAATGATATAAGAAGAGCAGGCTGAGGGAGAAAACTCCATGAATCCAACCGTAATTTATACCGCACGGAGCACTCTGATTGAGCGCCTTTTCCTTTCAGAAGTAACCCCAACGGCCCTCCGCGACTCTTCTATCGGAATGCCGTCGTACAGTAAGGGGTTGAGCCGTCAGGATGACCAGTCGGTTCTCCTGACCCGGGGTGTCAGAAATAACTACCAGTGGCAGATACTGGTACTTTCCGAGAAGGAGAAGAAATGACTCACCAATCTTCGTCTTGTATCTTTTCAGTCTCAAACCTACTGGAAGAGTTCAGTTCTGAGAAGTTTACATTAATGGTCATGTTCCTGCGTAGCCGGTGGGCCGTCCAACGGTCCCGAGTTCCTAACTAGTGAGTCACAGGTTCTCGGCTTAGCAAGTCCGCTCACTGATATCCCTGCTATCGAAAGAGTTCTAAAGAAGATTCTGATAATTCTGTGAAATCTTACTAATACAATGGACGGTCGTCTCACAATTGACAATCCGCATGTTGGCATGCCAGTGGATCGATCGAATCTGCACTGGCTCCAACATGCGCCACATAGAACAGTCGAGTTTGTGCATCCCGCTGCTAGTCAACTACGACACACTGTCGAGCCTAATAATGTCACGTCCAAGTTAATGTCAAATTTGTATCACGCACTCCTTTCGGGCTGCGTAGCGATCTCGTAGTATTCGATTGCTCATGGTAGCATTACTGTCGCCGTAGTAAGGTACTGTAGCCGATTGGGATGGAGCCCGCTGTCGAGCCAGGGTACTTGGGTGGGGATCTGAGTATCATCCAAACTCCAGTCCACCATGACATGGCTATCGACGGGCCTCGAATTAACGTTCTTCCAGACCGTGGTCCTGGTCCTGACGTTGTAATAGCTGGAAGTTTCGTGCGAGTGGATGAAGGTCGGAAGCAAAAGTTGTGCAGATGCACCGCCACACCGGTCCACCGAGGCCCCTGGGCTTCAACCTACCGATTTTCTTTCACCTCAGCTACCTCAAGTTATACTCCAAACAGATCCGGTTTATTGGTATGCGGTACAGAGACAGTGTTTATCCTGATAAGAACACTTTACGACGCTCCTAGGAATTTCAGTTCTTTCATTAAAAGCTCAACACGAGTTCGATCTATCGTTCAAGAAAACTGTCAGGATTTATGGTAAATTTTAATGACGGTGCGGCTTACCTGAGAAACGGTCTCTTCTATTTTCCTCGTAAAAAATTCCAAAAACTCCCGCATGCCCTCGGTGATTTTTGGAGAGCAAGCTTGACAATCTCGGGATTTAACCGTCTGCACCGTCTTTTCTGCACAAGCCTTTACGGTTTCTTTGCACGGCTTGTCGCGCAGTGCCGCGAAAGTTTCCTCCATAAAGTCTTCCCACCATTGGAGCGAGATGTTGAATAGCTTGTATCTCGGCGTATCTGGTCTTGGACACCCACAATTGCTGGTGTGATAGCCGCTGTTAGGGTAGTTATTTCTACTATACATATATTGGCCAGACAACCAGGAGCAGGCCTGCGAAGTCCCATAATGAGATGTGATCCACGAAAGATCAAGCCTCAGTGCATATACCGCATCACCGCACCGCTGGTGGTAGGTGAGCAAGGAGAGTAGATCGGATGCAGTGATCAGTTCAATCTCTTGGAACCACGGAGGGATGAGTGGCTGCGTCAAAGTGGATTTTGCAGCGAGAAGCGTCTCCTCCCGCAAGCGACCTCGATGCGCGATCGCAAAGCATCGCAAGGGTTCCACCTCGAGGATCTTGAGGTTGACGATTGCCTTGCGAGCTTTCTTCTCGATGACATCGAGGGAATACTTCCTAGCCGCCTCCAGAACATCCATGGCGTCCTTCAACACTTCTATGTTGGGGTCATCCGCCAAGGTGCATGGGTAGCAGAAGCGGAGGAGGGCATCCAGCGTCTTGTTGTCCTCTGTTACGGGAATGACAGCAAGACCATCCTTGACCTCTTGATCCCCGTTCTCTTCCTCAGGTTGGGGGATATCAAAGAGGGTCTCGAAAAATGGGGATGCAAGGGAAAGAAATTGTTTGAAGACTCGGAAATCGACGTTGTCTGATGAACGTAAGATGATATCCGCTTTTGCATGATCGAAAGGTGCGGTGGCGTCGGTAGAGCTATCAGTCATTGTCACAGATATCTGGATGCCGACATCATTATCTGAAGCAGGAGTACGACGTGAGGGCTCACAGTGATGATGTGTGGGGAGACGAGTTGGTAGGAAAAGCTGGATCGATTTCCCTGATTAAAAAGACAAATCTATGCCGCACGGACCCACAGTAACCCACACGTGCTTTTGGGTTCAGCAGCCACAGATCAATCTGGAGCAGCTCGTGTAGTGGGCGCAGTTTCTCTGGATCCACTGATCAGTAAAACGGCTGGCTGGTAGCTGGTCATTCAGGGCCACCAACCGGTCTGCTGATTGGCAGGCCAAGATCACAAGGCTGTGAACGTTTCGGAGGCACAAGGCAATTTTTTCCTTCACCAATCCTTGTGTCTTGGGGTCTCGAGTTTACTAGAAGAGTTAGCTAATTCTGAGTGGATCACATTATAGGTTCTGCGTGATCTGCGCTCAGCAGTCCTAAGTGGTCACAGGGCCTTCCAAGTTCGCCAAGCCCACGATGTCTCGGCTATCGAAATTCAAGGATCCAGTGTAATTTCTAGCAGTACGACAGATGCTCTCTCACCAGCACTCCGGTGGCGCCACATTGCGCACTCAATTTAACCACGGGAATGAGCCAGTCACTGGGGGCACGCTCAAGTTCGTGCACACCAACAACGAGGCATCAACTCCCAGCTGTGCTGTCACGATGTTGACCTGGTCACCCTGTTCGGTGGCAATACGCCAAAGTCAAAGTTGTACAGTAGCTTTACGCATTCGCTTGAGTCGGACTGCGCACTTGGGGATAGAACTTTCTGCCCGGACCATGGTAGTCGAGCAGACTGTACACCAAACGCTCTGCGTAGCGTACTTATTATACCACTCTTTCGGACTCCGAGTCGGAACCACCATCAAATGGTGCATTGCC
Source organism: Boletus rubescentipes (assembly GCA_038092775.1). Lineage (NCBI taxonomy): Eukaryota > Fungi > Basidiomycota > Agaricomycetes > Boletales > Boletaceae > Boletus > Boletus rubescentipes. The sequence goes on from JBBPRA010000474.1 coordinate 20,328, forward strand.
ACGATTCCCAGGCTAACAAATGTAACTTTATATCATCTAACAATGATACCCAAACGGCAGATCTGGTCGGATAAGTATACTTGAACATGCATAGTACAGAGACGCCACGCATTCAATTCTGACGGGAACACGCTTTGGCGAGGATTTTCCTAGGTAGTGACTCTAATCCATTTCACTAAAAGTTCAACTCGAGGTCGATCTATCAAAAAAACCGTTAGGATCTATGACGAACTTCCATGGGTGTATAACTTACTTGAGAAACCACCTCCTCTATTTTCCTTGTAAATAAATCAACAAAGTCACGCATACCCTCGGTGATCTTTGCGGAGCAGGCTTGACAATCTCGTTCCTTAACGGTCTGCACTGTCTTCTCTGCAGACGCCTGAACACTTTCTTTGCATGGCTTGTCTCGCAGTGCTGCGAAAGTTTCCTCCATAAAATCCTCCCACCATTGGAGCGAGACTCCGTCGAATGGCCTATACCTAGGCGTATCCGACCTTGGACATCCGCAATTTCCATAACTCCTCCCATAAGCATATTGGCCAGACAGCCAAGAACAGCCCTGTGAACTCCCGTAATGAGATGTGATCCACGAAATATTGAGCCTGAGTGCATATACGGCATCCCCACACTTCTTGTGGTAAGTGAGCAGGGAGAGTAGATCAGTTGCGGTGAGTAGCTCAATCTCTTGGAACCATGATGGGATGAGTGGCTGCGTCAACGTGTATCTTGCAGCGAGTAGCGTCTCCTCGCGCAAGCGTCCTCGATGTGCGATCACAAAGCATCGCAGAGATTCTGCCTCGAGTATTTTTGGATTCGCGATTGCCTGGCGTGCTTTATTCTCGATGGCGTCGAGAGAATATTTCCTGGCTGCATCGAGAATATCCATAGCATCCTTTAATACCTCTATGCTGGGGTCGTCTGCCATGGTGCACGGGTAGCAGAAACGGAGGAGAGCGTCAAGGGTCTTGCTGTCTTCTGTTACGGGAACGACAGCGAGGCCATCCCTGATCTCCTGTTCCGCGTTTTCTTCGGCTGGTTGGGGGATATCGAAGAGGGCTTCGAAAAACGGGGACGCGAGAGAGAGGAAGAGCTTGAAGACTCGGAAATCGATGTTGTCCGAGGAACGCAGGATGATATCCGCCCTTGCATGATCGAAAGGTGCAGTGGCATAAGTTGGGTCTTCGAGCATTGTCACAGATACCTGGAAGCTGATGTCATGGATCGAAGTGCTGCTGCGGCGAAGGAAAGCTTACTGGAATGATGTGTGGAATGTAGGTTGAGAGAGAAAGTTCCCTGGATCCAACCATAATTTATATCAGACTGACTCGACCACCCCGATTTGTGCGAGCGTCTTTTTGCTGTCAGAAGCAACATAAACGGCCCTCCGTGATTCTCCTATCGGAATACCGACCGCTCGAGATGCACAGGAGCGTTGAGCCGTCTGGATGATCACTCGATTCTCCTGACCCGGCATGTCAGAAATAACCACTACTGCAGATCTTAGTGTGTTCCGATGTATGGAAGAGACGTCTCACGAATCCTTGTTCCATGCCATCTTGGAATCTTGAGCTTGGAAGTGTCTAATTCTTGGCGGTTTACATTGCTGGTTCTCGGTGTTCAATGGTCCTGATTAGTCACAGGCTCAAATTCTATGCCAAGGTCACTTTAACCTTGGACTGAATAAGATGCCAGGGCCAAGAAGAAGGGAATGTGATTGAAGGAGGATATCCTCGGACCTACAGTCGAAAATCAAGGGTCCCAAAGAAGGTCCAGTGAGTTTTATTTTTTGACAAGACAACGGACACCCGTCTTACATACCAATCCGTCGGAGGTGTTTGATCCTCGGTGTAGGCTCGATCGATCCACGGTG
>JBBPRA010000475.1:0-22196 GCA_038092775.1 Boletus rubescentipes
CGGTGTCGGCGCCGTCGGTGAGAAAACATCCCTCCACAGGCAGAGCTCCCTCCCCACCAACTCAAAGAGAGGTCCGCCCGACTCCTTCTCATCCCCTTGTCCGCTCATCCACCCCATCTCTCAGCTCTCCGCGGCCAGACTTCCAGGCAGACTGGAAACCTCACCCCACGAACTATGAATAGCTTATCCGCTATCGCTGGTCACGACGGCGACGAAGAGGACTGGGAACGAGAAATGCGAGGCTTTAACAACGAAGACGAGGTGAGCCCATGTCCTTAATATACCCGCATCCGATCCCACATCCCTTCCTGGGTGCTCATGCTATCCTCCCAGCACAACATGTCCACCCCCGACCAGGGCCTCCAGCAGGTCGTGGAACAGTCCTCCACTGCGAATCCGTCTCCCCTCTCCCCTCGTTTCGCAACTGCCCATGTCCCGTCTCCGTCACCGCCTTCCTCTGGTGTTCGTCGTCACCAGAGCCTCACCTACGGCGCCCACAGACAAATGCCAACTTCCGGCCTCAAACGTGCTGGCACTTTGCAGCAGACGGGCTCCCGGCACGCCACGCCCGTGGGTCAGACACCGAGCTCACCAGATCCTGATGAGGAAGACTATGATGAAGAAAAGGACCTCGTCAATCCATACGACGACGAATCCTACTTTACGCCTCGCTCCCCTCCTCCAAACCACCAGCAGTATGGTAGTCAGGGCACAGCCCAATACCCTACAAGCCCCGTCGGGCGTGCTTCCCCATGGGGCGCTCCCGGAGGTGCCGACTGGCGCACTCCGGGTGGTACTATGTTCTCAGGGTCAGCGAGTGTCGACGACGTTGCCCGTGCATTGTCCGTTATGGAACTCAGCAACCCCCATCAACTGTACTCGAACAGTGCTGTAATTTCGGGGGCTCAGTCAGTACATCCGCCCCGATTCAACTCATCCCAAGCCCGTCCTCTCTCACCGGGCAGCGTGCGTCAGAACCCTACGCAAGGCGGCAATGGAACTTCGCGGAAGCTCCAGCTGAACACCGACATAGAGGGTCGGAAAACTCCGACTGGACAATCGGTATGTGTTTCAGGCTCCATCGGATACCGTGTGTCATGACAATCACAGCGTACTTCCACGAGCGACAGCACCGCAACCGGTGCGAGTACTTGGGATCATCAAAGAGAGAAACACCTCACCGAGCGCACCTCAAATTCAAGCCTGAATTATGGCTATAACCAAGGTCAAAAAGGCAACATCCCTAGTGTCCCGCCCATCCCTCCCCAATATCTTAACCAGATGGGCGCGATGCAGGCGCCTCGGTTGGGGTTTGCACAAGGCCAAGTGCAACAATCCCAGAGCGATAACAATTTACAGTCACTGTCTGGCTTCCTCAGTTCACCCGTTGATCTGCCGACACTGATCGCTACCAAAGGATACAACCCACAGCATTTCGATATTCGACCGCAATTTGTTGGTAACGTTTCTCTAGAAATCCAGCATGCATGGACTATAGTCTCATTACAGGCCCGATACTTTGTCATCAAATCTTACACCGAAGATGACGTGCACAAGTCCCTCAAGTATGAAATTTGGAGCTCCACAGATCCAGGGAATAAGCGCCTTGATAAAGCATTCAAGGAGTGCGGCGGAAGAGGCCCGATTTACCTCTTCTTTAGCGTCAATGCCAGGTGACGGCGGTATTCACTCGGTCCTTGTCGGTGTTCTGACATTCAGTGACAGCGGACACTTTTGCGGGATGGCGGAAATGCTGACGCCCGTACGCTTGGCTTGCATTTCAAATTTCAATATATCCTCACGTCGCCTTGTTAGGTCGACTACACACGGAGTAGCACTGTCTGGGCGTCGGACAAGTGGAAAGGTGTCTTTAAAGTGCGATGGATTTTCGTCCGCGACATCCCCAATGCAAACCTGCGTCACATACGGTTAAAGTTGGTCCTGTCGGTGTCTGCCTAGACCGTCGCTGACCAGCATACGTAGCAACACCGCCGAACGCAAGCCCGTGACCAACTCTCGCGACACTCAAGAGCTCATGCCAGAGGCTGGGCAAGAGATGCTCCGCATTTTCCACACTCATCCAGCGAGGACCTCGCTCTTGCAAGATTTCGCATTTTACGAAGTACGTCCGTTGCATGTCACACGCTTGTCAGCGTTGACCTTTGAAAAGCTGCAAGCCATGCAAAAAATCCAAACACAGCAACCAACCGGTTCCGGCAGTGGATCCGATGCCTCGACACCCCAGTCCCAGTCCCCCAACCCACAGCAGCAACAAGCAATGTATTCAATGGCGAACATGGCAAATCCAGCCGCGTTGTATAGCGCCATGTCACCAGGCATGGCAGGTACCATGACTCCCGCCATGCTGCAGATGCAGATGCAAATGGGCATGATGAGCAATCCCTTTGGCATCCCACAAACGCAAGCCATGCATCAAAGTGTCATGCGACACCCGAGTCCGGGACCCACTGGACAAAATTACATGAATATGGGTGGAGTACCGTTTTGAACAGAAACTGGATGGCAACGAGTGCGAAAAGCACCAACATAGATTTTGTTCCACTCAAGCTCCAACGCCCTTTCCTTTGCTCCAATCTGTCTCATCTTTCCCAATCTCTGATGCTTCCCTCCAATCTCCGTGTAACATGTTACCCACCGTCCTCCATTCAGATTTACAAGCAACCATGGACATGGTCAACGGACTTGGATATCCACTTACTTGTTACGTTGTAACGTCTTTGCTGTATTTCTCTACCATAGTCATACTTGATGGCCTTGGGTTAGTGTACTGAATAGGCCTATTAGATACGTTGGTCTACAGATTGAATCAACCTGTGAAGCGAAGACGCGGCGGCAGCAGCAAAGGATGGATCATTGATATGGGTGTCCAGCTCCTCGACGGGGCACTCTAACTTTGCACAACGCAATCCATCGAGCAACGCGCTATCTGCTTCCACGTCCCAAAACGGTCCACCATCTTTATCAATGGCCGAAAAACCTCGGCGAGGGAGAAGAATACGCGTCCTATCTGGTAGCGCGTTTTTAAGTTTTTCCGCAATGGTCCGTCCCAAGGTTCGGCATTCCTCGGGCGACGTACGCATCAGGGTGACAGACGCATTGTGGCGAACGAAACGCCTGCTAGAAAACGTTGCAGGAACGGTCGCGGCCGGGCCAAAGTTAACCATGTCCAGCGCACCCACTGACACCACCTGGGGGATGGACTTGTCCACTGCTGCCTCGAGACGGTTCGGCCCAGCGCTCAAGACACCTCCAACGAGCTCGTCCGCAAGCTCGGTGGTCGTAAGATCCAAGACGCCCACGAAATAGCCCTCTCGTATCAGCCTCTCCATCGACAGTCCTCCGGAGCCCGTTGCATGAAAGGCGACGACAGAGTACCCCAAATCTTCGAGCTGTCGTGTGGCCATCTGGACACACGGGGTGGTGACGCCAAACATGGTTACAGCAATGCTCCGTCTTTGGGGGCTGGCATCCTGCGTGGGCCGGGAACCGAGCGCCATGCCGGCAATGGCAGCGGCAGCGTTGCCTAGGATCGTGTGAAGCAGGGTATTCATCCCCGCTATATCCACGACGGAGTACATCAGCGTCATGTCGGTCTCGCCGACATAGTGGTGAGTGTTTCCTGATGCCATGGTGGACACCAGGAGTTTTGGGAAACCGATGGGAAATGCGTCACGGAATGCCGCGGCGCAGACACTGGTATTGCCAGAGCCACCCGCGCCGATGACGCCCGCGATGGATCTGTTGGCGTAGAGGTGGGCAAGGGTAGCCGTGAGGGCGCGGGTCATGGTTTCCAGCGCGGTATCGCGGGAAGACGAGTTTGGAACATCCTCTGGCAGCACGCTCAATACCTGCGAGCGGTTGATGTCAATGTGGTCATGGTCAAGGGGGTCGTAGCTGCCAATGTCAATTAGGATGGCTTTGCACGAGCCACTGGTGTTGATAGCATGCTTGATGTAGCACAGTGCTTCATATTTGGTGTCACAGGTACCGACAACCGCGACGACTGGAAGAGAGGGCATTGGGGAGCTTTATGTCAGCAGACTCGCAGGCGGACATAAATGGATGATATCCTGAGAAGAAAGTGCTGATCATCATCGACCCATGTCTAGACGCCAAGTAGCGCTCGAGCGGCTGAGAAGCACGATTAGACGAGGGGAGGCGATAGTGGGCGGCGGAGCTGGAGTCGGACTGAGTGCCAAGACGCAAGAGGCTGGCGGGGTGGACCTGGTGATCCTGTACAACTCGGGCCGCTACCGTATGGCGGGGAGGGGTTCCCTAGCGGTGAGGCTCGCGAGTTTGATCTACTGTGGTGACACTGAGACACGCAGTAGGGTCTGATGCCTTACGGGGATGCGAATGCGATCATGCTTGAGATGGCGCACGAGACGCTGACGGTGGTGAAGCACACGCCTGTGCTAGCTGGCATCTGCGGGACAGACCCGTTTCGGGACATGTCACGGTTGTTGCAAGAGGTCAAAGCGTTGGGGTTTACGGGCGTGCAGAACTTTCCGACGGTGGGGTTGATTGACGGTGTGTTTCGACGACACCTGGAAGAGACGGGGATGGACTATGGGAAGGAAGTGGAGATGATACGGCTGGCGCACGAGATGGACCTGTTGACGACGCCGTACGTCTTCAACGCGGACGAGGCGGAGCGGATGACGTCGGCTGGGGCAGACGTGATTGTGGCGCACATGGGGCTGACGACGAGCGGGACGATCGGTGCGCAGACTGCGGTGGGGCTGGAAGAGTGTGTGACGCGGGTGGGGGAGATTGCAAGAGCGGCCAAGAAAATAAACCCGCAAGTGATCGTTCTCTGTCACGGTGGACCGATTGCGACGGCAAAGGAGGCGCGGTATGTCATCGAGCGAGTCCAGGACGTGCACGGATTCTGTGAGTGAATGCATTGAACACGGGAATCCGCTCATTCAACACTACCAACCAGTCGGGGCAAGCTCGCTGGAGAGGCTGCCAGTGGAGACGGCGATGAAGCACGCGACGGAAGAGTTCAAGTCGATCCGGCTGAAATTGTAGTAGTCTGTACTAGGAACAACAATGCACAACAAGATCACCGCTCTCCCCCCATCATCACCATGGCCCTCCTGTCTGACCGTCAGCGTGAAGAACTGTGCGTGCCAGATCCACCTGCTAATCAAGTCGCTCATCGCATACATGCAGTCACAAGTCCATGCTCGAGTACCTCCACGCCAACAACTTTCTCGGCGCATACAATGCACTGAAACAGGACTCGACCATAGATTACACCCCAGATCCAAAGGCAAAGTACGCCGGCCTTTTGGAGAAGAAGTGGACGAGCGTCATTCGTCTGCAGAAGAAGGTGCCGTCCACCCACTCACTCCTCATCCCCCGCGATGGACCCCTCTTCCCTCCAGATCATGGACCTCGAGACGCGAAATGCGTCTCTCCAGGAAGAACTCTCCCTCGCGCCCTCGAAGCGTGCCGCAATGCAGGCCGATTGGGTGCCCCGCGCGCCAGCTGCGCACGTTCTGGCCGGGCACCGACAGAGCATAACGCGCATCGCTTTCCATCCACAGTACTCACTCCTCGCCTCCGCCAGCGAGGACGCCACCGTCAAAATTTGGGACTGGGAAACGGGTGAATTCGAGAGAACACTAAAAGGCCATCAAAAAGGGGTCAACGACGTCGAATTCGACCACAAGGGTCATCTCTTGGGTGAGGTTCGGGTCATTGAATGGGTGGCCGTGCTCATGACGGGACATTAGTGACATGCTCCTCGGATTTGTTCATCAAGATTTGGGACTCTCAGAATGAATGGAAGAACATCAAGACGTTGACAGGTCACGATCATGCCGTTTCTTCCGCACGTTTCCTCCCCGGAGATCAGTTCATCGTCAGTGCCAGTTGGGATCATTCAATTAGGATATTCGATGTGGCTTCAGCGTAAGTCCGGACCCGCAAGGTGACGGAAACGCTGACGGACTCCGACAAGGCATCTCGTACGGACCATCACCGGTCATACCGACTGGGTCCGTTTCGTCGTCCCGTCCGACGATGGGCGACTGCTAGCGAGTGCTTCCAAGGATCAGGTAGTGTCTCACATGTCGGTTCGCCTTGAGCCGCTTACAAACTATGCGCGACAGACCGCTCGACTTTGGGACCCTCTTACAGGCGAACAAAAGATGGAGCTTCGAGGACACGACCACCAGGTCGAAGTTGTAGTTTTCGCTCCGATTGCATCGTATAACGCCATCCGCGAGCTTGCAGGCGTTCCGGTTCGTTCATGCGGTGACTCGTAGCCATATCTCACACTGCCTTTAGAACACGGATCGCGTAAAGAGGCCGGGTGGATATGTTGCGACGGGGTCGAGAGACAAGACAATCAAACTTTGGGATACTCAGAGTGGTCAGATGCTGAAAAACCTTGTAGGCTGTCTTTTGGCGTTGCACAGAAGCGCGACTGACGTCCTTCTGCCAGGCCGGACATGACAACTGGATTCGAGCACTCGTCTTCCATCCCTCGGGCAAGCTTTTGCTTTCGGCGTCTGACGACAAGACGATACGCATATGGGAGTTGTCGACGGGCAGATGTATGAAGACTGTGGAGGCACACACGCATTTCGTTGCTACGATTGCTTGGGGACGGCAAAAGGTGGGCTCCGGAAAGACGAATGGGGTCGAAGGGGCCGAGTCCAAGTCTGGCGAGCCTGAGAAGTTGGTCAATGTGGTGGCATCAGCCGGCGTTGACCAAATGGTGAAGATTTGGTTGCCGTGAACTACGCAGACGTCTGAGATTCGTTACGACACGCACACTCACGATCCTTGATTGTTAGCTTTCAGCATACCCGTACTACATAATTCTACATATATTTTACGCTGTCACCCTGGCCGTGTGAGCTGAAACGCACTCGGTCGGCAACCCCCGCCAATTTCCCTTCCAACCACCCTCAACACCACCGATGGCGCCCCACTCGTCATCGCCGTCGTTGTCGCTGTCGTCGTCGGGCGCAACGACGTCTGTGCAAGTCGGCGAGTACCTCTCTTTTTCTCTTCCGTCCTCGCTGGTACTCATCTACTCGCAGCGTTGCGCATTCGGCCCACCACGTCCGCAGACGTTGCGTCGATTCCCGCTCGCTTTCAGAGGTCTGTCATTCACGCGACAACCCCCACGACCGTCTCCGTCGACGCCGTCTCTGCCGCACCCGCTACCTCTGGTTCTGCCACCGCTCTTTCCTCGCCTGCCACACCTGGCAAAAAACAAGTCTTTACTTTTGACCAGGTCCATTCCCCCACTACCACACAGCATGCGCTCTTTACAACCACCGCCCTGCCTCTTATTTCGCGCTTTCTCGAAGGCTTTAATTGCACCGTTCTCGCCTACGGCCAAACTAGTAGCGGCAAGACCTTTACCATGACCGGTATCGACTTGGACGCCAATCCTTCCGACCCAAACAACGGCATGGGAATCATACCGCGCGCTGTATCAACGATATTCTCGCAGGCAAAGAAGCTCAAGGACGAACGTGGCGGGTCTTGGAATTACAGTATCAAGGGTTCCTTCATAGAAGTGTACAATGAGGATTTGATTGACCTTTTGAGTTCTGATGAAACCACTGGCGCCCGCCGCGAAGTGCAGATAAGGGAAGGGAAAGATGGTTCCATAATCTGGGGTGGCCTTCGAGAGGTCAACGTCCGAAACAGCAATGAAGTCATGAAGTACGTGATCGTATGCGTGTCGGTGCCCCCCCTAGGCCCGGACTGATTAGTTCGCAGCCTTATTCGACAGGGAACCTCCATCAGGCGCACTAATGAGACAGACATGAATGCCCAATCCTCTCGTTCGCATGCCATATTTTCCTTGACTCTCACCCAGAAGAAGTTTACCGGCTCTGGACCTCCTCCTCGGTCATCGTCCCCCTTGCCCCCAAATGGTCGTTCCCCTTCGCGACTTGCCCGCCCAGGTTCTCTCTATACCAGTTCACCCACAGCCGCCAGAGTTTCTTCTCCTACTATGGGCCGCCCAGCTACCCCCAGCTTTCATGCCGCAATGGGGAGAGGAGGGGGGCTGCGGCCCGCCAGTTCACTCGGTTTGCGACCGCCAGATAGCCGAACCCCCGATAATGACGACGATGGCGGCGAATGGACCACGATTGTGTCCAAGTTCCACTTCGTTGACTTGGCTGGCTCAGAACGGGTAATCAATTTCTCTTCTTAATTTCCTTGTCAGCTAACTTGAAGCTCAGCTCAAACGCACCGCTGCCGCCGGCGAACGCATCAAAGAGGGCATATCCATTAATAGCGGTCTTTTGGCTCTAGGCAATGTTATTTCAGCACTTGGTGACCCTTCGCGCGCAAAGTCGCACACCAACTCGCACGTACCCTATCGTGACTCGAAACTCACTCGTCTTCTCCAAGACTCGCTTGGGGGCAACGCGCACACTCTCATGATCGCCTGTGTTAGCCCAACTGAGTGGAACGTTGGCGAGACCGTGAACACGCTCAAGTACGCAAATCGTGCCAGGAACATCAAAAATCGAGCGGTCGTCAACGAGAAGGAAGATGGCTGGGACGACATTGAATGGTTGCAAGGCACTATCACTCGTCTGCGTAAAGAGCTCAAACAACTCAAGGAAGGTAGCGGGATCGTTACCTCTGTCTTGGGAGAGTCGGGGCGCGTTGTCGTCGAAGCGCCGGAAGGCTCTAACAAGAAGATCCTCGCTCAGATGACCGAGCTCCAGAACAACTACGAGGGTTTGAGGGAGAAGTATGTGGATCGTACGGAAGAACTCGCAAGGCTCCGCCGTGAGCTCGGCGAACGTCATCGGTCGTCCACTGGTGGAAGCATAGGTGGGACCGCAAAGTATGAAGAGATCGTGGGGCCTGTCATTGAAGAATACGAGAAGACAATCAGCGCTATGGAAGCAGAGTTGGGCTTGAACCGGGCAGCTTTGCGCTTGACGAACGAATTGGTCGAGGAAAAGGAAGAAGAACTGGCTCAAATAACAGAGAGGCATACCGCCACGGAGCTCTACGTAGAGGAGCTCCGGTCGCGATTGGCAAAGCTCACAGAACGAGAAACCTCCACCGAAGTACGTCGTTATTTGCCTCTTTCTCTAGGTGCTCATCCCTTACATGTACTGTAGGCTTATGTCCGCGATCTCGAGGAGAAGGTGAAGTCATATGATGAAACTTCAATGTCCTCTAGCGAGTCCCTGACCGATCTCAAACGGGAGCTCGCTCGTTACAAAGACACCGAATCTCATTCCGCTTCGTACATCTCCGATCTTGAAGTCCGCCTCGCCAAGTCTGACGAGTCTGTCCTTTCGCTACAACAAACCATTGCGCGGCTTGAGTGCGAGGGTGAAAAACGTGCCCAAGAAGTCGCGGCACTTCAGGCGCGATTAGAGAACTTGGAACAAGATGGCGCTGGCTGGCGCACAGATCTAGAAGTGCGGGAGAGAAAGGTGAAAGATCTCGAGCTTAGAATGGAGGAGTGGGAACGGAAGAAGAAAGAAGCTAATGAAGACCGCGTGCGTTTAAGCGGTATGGTTGGAGAAGTCGAGCAGGCGAAGCAAAGTCTTCAGGACTCAAACAAGACGGACGGGTCGTCTTCTTCCGGTGTCAGCACCCCAGCTACAGTGGACCTCTCGGTAGAGAACCAGCTAATCGCGCTGCAACAGACGCATGCTGCAACTCTCGCCGACCTTTCTACTGTCACCGTTAAATACCGCGATGCATTGCAAGAGATAGCTGACCTCGCCGCCCAGATACAAGAGGCAAATCTTGCCAACCCGACCATTCCGGAGTTCGAAAGCTTGGAGACACCACCTGTCCGGCGGAAAATGATCAGCCTGAGGAACAAGGAAGTAATGGCTGACGCGCAGTTCGACTCGCCTATACGGAAGTCTTTTTTCCGGCAGGCGGTCTCATTGGAGTCACTCCATGGAAGGTATATCGTTTATCATGCACTCGCTCGGTCGTGCTTACGCGTCTTCCCTGACTAGATCGGCCTCTCACTCACTTTCGCCGTCGCTGTCGTTGTCACAGGAGCTCTCTTCAGCGCGTTCCCGCAAGATGTCCAACTCCAGTCACGGGACCTCTAGCTCGGTTTCACACTCCCCTGGTCCTCCTAATTTTGCTTTCTCCCTCGCCAATCACAATGGCAACACCACCCCAACCGAACAACGCTCTGCGTCTAGCATGGAGAAGGAGATAATGCGTCTACAAGAAGTTTTAAAGGAGCGCGAAGCAGAAATCAGTGCTCTGGAAGTCACCTTGAAAGAGAAGGAGCAGGCAAGCGCAGCGTCACCTCCCATTGAGATGACCAAAGGACCGGAGGATCATACCATGCATTTATCTCTCACGACCATTCAAAAATTCAACGCAGTTCGCAAGAGCATGCAACTCCATGGAGTATCATCTGCCGTCGATGACCTCGACGCAGATGCGGATGTAGATGAATCGCTGGATCGTCTCAACGAGCTTATGTTGTGAGGGTCCTCTTTCACTGATTCTTGGTTGCCGATATTTAGTAACTACGTTCAGGGCCATGGCTCAGAAGGAATCGCAACATAATGAATTAGTCAGTTCTCTGAACGATCAATTAGCTCAAATCCGTCGCGCGCACGATGAACTTGTCACCCTCTCCAGAGATCAGGTGCGCTCGTCCTTTGTCAAGCGATCCGCCTTGGTCTGACGTGTCATGTTTACAGACGCTGAACATGTCGACGGAACTCGAGGGTTTGCGTGCAAAACATGATCAAACTTTAACCGAGTTGGAGTCGGTTTCTCAACGCGAGCAAGAGTTGATCGAAACCATCAAGAAAGCGGAAGATGATCATGCTGCCGCCATTGATGTCTTGCGTGCTGCGCACCAAGATGCGCTCAGAGCGAAAGGTGTAGAGGTTGACGAACTTGTCGCGAGCCTCAAGGTCGAACACGAGGTCGCGGTTGGAAACCTCCAGGGGCAGCTTTCCGTTGCAACAGCTGCTCTTGACAAGGCCCTCAAGGATCATGAAGAGGCGTTTGGCAAGCTACATGCAGTCCACGAAGACGAGCTCCAGCGTGCGTCGCAGGAAGGGAAGGCTACTCTTGAGCGACTTGCCGAAGAACACCGAGAGGCACTTGACAAGGTCACGTCTGAGCATGCTGACGCAATGAAACGCGCGGAGGAGACTGCCGCAGCCGATCTCCTTCGCACCGAAGAAGAGTATTACAACGCTTTGACAAAGCTCCGCAATGATCACGCTGAGGCACTGCGCAAGCAAACCGAGGACGCGGCTTCCATGCTCGACCGTCTTCGCGAGGACCATGCGAGCGAAATACGTATGGCCGAGAAGGCTCGCGACTGTTCACTCTCTGAATCCCAGTCTGCTCGTGATCAAGCTCTCCGTGAACTGCAGGAAGAGCATATTGCCGCTATTGCGAGAAGGGATGCCATGTATGCGGAAGACATGGAGAAGCTCAAGTCGGAGCATGCTCTTATCATCGCAAATAAGGAGGAGGATTACCGAACGAGACGAGAGAACATGAAACGGGAACATGGTACCGCAATAGCAGTCATCAGAGAGCAGTCGGAGGCGCAGATCGAGGACCTCACAAAGGCGATCACACGACTGGAACAAGAAGCTGCTGCGGTCGCTACAAAGGCACGCGAGGAGCACGAGTCGTCGACTCGAGCTCTGCAGGAACGACAAGCTGCTGTTCTCCAAGAAGTCGCTCGCGGACATGAAGACGAAGTAGCTGAACTCAAGAAGGCACATCTAGAAGCCATCCACCTTTCCGGCCTGCAACATGACGAAGAGCGCCAGGCAACTATGACGACGCATGAGCTTGCCATCAAAAGACTTGGAGCAGATCACGAAGCGGCTTTGGCCAGCTTAACGTCTGCCCTCCAAAATGCGCAGGACCAGCATGCTGCTGTCCTTGAAGAGATGCGATCTACATCCGAGAACGCACTTCTTGAGGAACGTAACCACTCTGCAGCGGCCCTGGCCGAGCTAGAGCAGCATCACTCGGATGTTCGCAGCAAGCTCCAGCGCGAACACCAGCATCTCGAGGAAGAACTGGAGACAGTCCGTATTGACTTCAAGACCTCCCAAGAGCAGCACTCTCAGGCATTGGAGAGGGAACGACAGCATTCTGCCTCGAGCATAGCAGTGTTGGAAAAGACGAGTTCAAGCGAACGAGAAGCCCTGCTCAAAGATCTCGAGAAGCTTAGAGAACAGATCGAATCGTACCGTATCGCAACCGGTGAATTTACCGCCACACAGGCCGCTCAGAGCAAATCTGTCAAGGAAAAGGCGCAAATCATCGTGAAGATGGAGGAGGAACTTCTGGCTTCTCGTTCAGTTAATGACAGTCTCTGCCGAGAGTTGGAAAAGGTCCAGGCTGAGCTCGAGAAGGCGATCACAGAGCAGACGAAACTCATCCAAGCAGCGACCGATCGGGACTCCCTTGCCGACGAGCTAGAGAGACATCGTTCTCTAATCGCTGAAATGCAGGATAACCTTCATCGTGTCAAGGACGAGAAGGATACTCTGCAGGCCGAGAAACACAAGCACGAGAGTACGGTGCGCGATTTACAGGCCCAGTTGGCACGCCATTCTGGCGTTCAGGATACCCCTCAGCGTGTCGCATCAGACCGTAACATTGCGTTCTCTAGAGTGAACGGCTTGAATGGGAAGCTTCCTCCACCGACCCCGCCTCCATCGGTTCCACCGCCACCTGCACCAAAGACTCAGGAATCCTATTCAAGCGTATCGACTCAGTCGTCTGCTATGTCCCCCTCAACATCCAAGGATTCGCAGATGGACTCACCCGCGACGTCCGTCGCTTCGATCAGTATCGCTGGCGGATTGCCCCCTGATGCTAAAGGTTTGACAGCAAAGATCGAGGATCAGACGAAGCATATCAACGAACAGGAGGTGATGATCAAAACGCTCAATAAGCAATTGTCCCACTGCGAGAGCGATCTGGCCACCCACATGGATCTTGTGAGCACTCTTGAGACATCCTTGAGCGACTCTGAGAAGAATTGTACGTTGTCATTCTCCACACCGGGTGCGATATAACTGATATGGACACCTCCGTCAGTACGAAAAGCTCGGATGCAAGCAACAGAATTTGCAAGGGAGCGAGACTCCCTCAATGCACAGCTAGAAACACTTCGCAACGAGCTTCAGGAAGCTCGTCGGGAGGTTGTTACTGTCCGGAGGTCCATTGTGGAAGAAAAGCAATCCTTGGAGACCCGATTGGACGAAGAGCGGCGAGCCAAGGAGCGAGCCCGCGCTCAACTCGATTCCCGGATGGAAGAGTTGCAGAGACGCAAGTCCAAGTTTGCGTGTATCTGATGTTTAAGCCACATGCACGTCCCACTCTCATATCCTCCCGTCCGTTTACCAGACTTGTCATTTTTTTTGTTCCTGTTCGCTCGTTCATTGCTTGTGTCACTGTACCTTGTTTTGGGAGCTGAAGAGCTCGATTTCTTGTTTTGCAGATACCCTTCTAGCTCACCTTACGCTCTTTTGTCACTAGCTTATATGGTCTACTATGAAGTACCGGTAGTTATGTCTGAACTCGCTGCATGTTCGTGTTCTAATACGTACAAGGCATGTCGGATATTTGGGCGGATATCTTCGCTCGCTTTGTATGCCACTATTTGCGCGCCTATACTAGTTTTTGTACTATACTGCGATTGGTGGGGTGAAACGAGACATTGTACCCTTGTTCATATCCGGGCGGCTTCGAGGAAATTCTGATTTTAACTTCAAAGGTAGACATAGGGATTCATTAGCACCGGATAGAGGTTCCCGTGGGAGCCAAGGTTGTCGTAAGAGCATGGGCGGGCCGAGACCTGTGACTTAAAATGGAGTGATCAATTTCTCTCAGCCTAGCTTGTTTTCTCCACTGAAGCTCCCCACCATGAATTTTGCACCTCTTGCCCGTCTCGCCTCCCACACGTTGCGTTCTTCGGCCACGTCTCGTGCCATGGTGTCTCGTGCCAGATTTCAGAGCACTATTGCCCCGCGGGGTACACCGCGCGTTCTTCCTTCCTTCTCCCTCGAAAACAAGGTAAGCCGCCACCATTCGGATGATTAAAACAAGAACACTGAGCATTTACACTATTTGTTAGGTATGTGTCGTCACGGGGGCAGCGCGAGGTCTGGGGAACGAATTCTGCAATGCATTTGTTCAATCGTACGTGTTCAGCCATGTGCTCTGATTGCATGCTAGAATGACTACCAGAGGGTGCACGCAACTAGCGATAATTGATTTAAAAGAAAATGAGGCTAAAGCGGCTGCCGACGAGCTAGTCCAAAACGCATGCGGTCAGTGGTGACGGTTGGCTACATTGACCGGCTACTGAAGACGATCCCAAGTTAACAGCGACTCGAAACGCGAGGACTTTCAAGTGATTGGTGTCGGATGTGATGTCTCGTCAGAGCTGTCGGTGCAAAAAGCGTTTGAAACCGTGATGGATACGTTTGGTCGCGTTGACTCTGTCGTTGCGTCCGCCGGTAAGTGGTTATGATCCGAGCGCCACCGAGTGTAATGCTGTAATTCGGCAGGTATCGTGGAGAACTACTCCGCATTTGAGTAAGTGGCTAAGGGCTGAGAAACTGCCGGCGCTAATGCATGCCGTTTACAGTTACCCGTTCGACCGGATTAAGCGGTTGTATGATATCAATGTTCACGGTGCATTTTTCACGGCACGTGAGGCTGCCCGGAACATGATACCTCAAGGAGGGGGGTCTATTGTGTTGGTGGCTAGTATGAGTGCTTCGGTGCGGTTCCAAAGTGGTTTGGGGTGCGGGTGCTAACTCGGACGCTACCATACCAGATCATCAACATTCCACAGGTGGGTGGTTCGGTTTGCATTGGAGACCCTCGGTTGACTTGAGCATAGCCACAAACGCCATATAATGCATCTAAAGCAGGTAAGTGGCCGGGTCGGTGGACAGAAAAAGGGCCGAGATGACATTTGGGGTGGTTTGTAGCGGTCAGGCACATGGCATCTAGTTTGGCTGTGGAGTGGGCTAAAAAGGGGGTGCGGGTGAATACATTGAGGTGAGATGGGACGAGTACTACGGCGTCTGAGCATTGACTGGATGAATTGTAGCCCCGGATACATGCTGACAAAGCTAACGAAGACGATTCTGGCTCACGATGCCGAGCTCAAGGTGAGCACAAGATCGAGCATAAAAGTCGTCTGATTTACTTGGCGATAGAAAACATGGGAGAGTCTGACCCCAATGGGCAAGGTGAGGGAATCGGTTGCTGAGTGACATGGATGGAGCTGACCCGATTGGACAGATGGGTGAACCAGAGGACCTTTCTGTAGGTGTGACCCTGAGCTTGGGTTGAGCGGCATACTGATGTGACGGACAGGGAGCGATCGTGTTCCTTGCGAGTGATGCATCGCGATTCATGACAGGATCCGAGGTTCGCGTCGACGGCGGGTATTGCATTATTTGAGGTTGCGGGTGGTTGCGGGTGCGGATGCGGGATATCCCGAGATCGGATGGGGTTGTCGACGTCATATATTGCGATTTCATTGTCTTTACCAATTAGAACTCTCATGTCTGCCTCCATCTCCAAGTCTTGTTCCTCTCCGACCCCCACTACGTTTGAGTTCACGAAAAGAAAACGTTGGGCCGATCTCCTCATTCATGAGCTCTCAGACGCAATCATATTCGTCCTCTCAAGCGACGCCAGAATATGGTTTTGTGGTCGCGCCGTATCTGAACTCCTCGGCTGGTCCGACGCAGAACTCATCGATCGCCTATTCTCCGACCTCGTCAATGGTAAATTCTGGCTCAGCACCCCCCTTACCCTTCCATTCACGCCCTCCATCCTTCAGCAGAAGACCAACGCGCCTTCCACGTCGCCTTTGACGAGTCTCTTCGCACCCGCATAGAAATGAATTCCTATGTCCGTCTCAAGGCCAGGTTCCCCATCACCCCACAAAACATTTCTCAATCCGAGGTCCTCTTTGAAGTCAAGGGCTATCCTCACTTTATCGAAAACGAGCTGGCTCCTCGTTGCTTTTTCGCCGTTGCAAAGCCTTACCCAAGCCGCAACGTCGCCATGTAGGGTTCTCTTCACAACAGCTGCTCCCGTTCCTTGCTAACCTCTTCGTCTTCGAGGCTCAATACCTTTTTAGAACTCAAAATGGAGAACGAACGCCTGCAGAAACGACTCGCCGAGTTACGTGTGCGTGCTCCCTCTCCCTCTGCTCCGATATCGGGTCCATCCACCTCCCCCGGTTACTCCCTTCGATCCTCCTCCGTATCCCGGTCCTCTGCCCCATCCGTCTCTCTTCACTCTCCTGATGTCCCTAGCGCACTCTATTCTCAACACCCAGTGCGCCCCTCGTATGACAATTTCGGTTCATCCAGTACCCAGGCGCAAGGCGCCGCGTACGAGCCGCACGGCCCGCATACATACAGTGGGCAGTATACGTCTCCCTCGAGCGCGCAACCCACAGATGACGATCTCGGCGATGACACCTTGAGGCGGAAGAGGGTTCGTTTATTTTTTACTCGCCAGACATGCTACTCATATGAACCCCCTAGATGCGCAAATCTCACAATGTAGAACAATATGTCTGCGTCACCTGCGGGAGAACCGACTCTCCTGAATGGCGCAAGGTAATTCTGTTGTCCATCGCCCTGCCCTCTTACATGTTTACTGCTTTTCAAGGGCCCACAAGGACCAAAAACGTTGTGCAATGCGTGCGGCTTGCGTTGGGCCAAGGAAATCCGCAGCAAGGTCGACGAAAACACCGCGGGAGGAACGAGCACGGCGAATAATGCCTAGGCTCCTCTTTCAACCTTGCCGCCTCTCCTCTGGTTACGCCCCCAGATACCCCAACCTGCATGGATCACTCACTCCGGGACAATCATTCAATGCGTGCTATGTCGTATCATACGCTTGTTTCTTGGATTCTTGACTACTTACCCATACATGCCATCAGACATTTGTTGTGCGGATTTATTGTCTAGAAAGCAGACTGAACAAATGCATGGTGCCCTTGCTTGAGCCGCATTTATTTCACGAGGTACCAACTCCGTGATGATCGATGATCTTTGGCCAATGTCCGCTTGTACATCACCAGGGATGGTAATATCGTGCGCTGTGCTCACATTCCATGGGTCTAGAGTTTCCTACTCTGATGAAAGGAGATTCATCGTGGGTCCTGCCAGTGATTTCCGCACTTCGACATACCGAACGGGTTTTCTGGCTAAAAAATTGTCTCGCACATCCAACAGTGGCCACATGATGGTTGGTGCTTGCAACGACATTGGGTGAATAGGCTAGCACAACTATGGCTGACGGTAGATCAATTTTCCATGTACTTACTTGGGTCTTTTACTGTGTACAAAATCGTGTGCACAGCCACGTGGCAACGGTGTAGTATCTTGAACGTCCACCGCAGTCTGCTGTTGCAGGTGGAAATCATGTCTGCACCAGAAGTTTATTCAATCTCTCAAACACCAATCACTTGCCATGCGTTCAATGCAGACCGCAGCCGTACGCTCTCTCGCGATATCCCCAGTCCAACTCACCAATGCATGCGCAGAGGTCGCACTCAGCTTGAACGATAACAAAGCACAGATATACGTCAAAGAGGGCAAGGGATGGGTGGCCACGGAGACGCTTGCCGAGGTCCGTCATACCGCACTTCTACAACGTACACATACCTGACTCCCCCCCAAGCACGATAAAGTCATTACCTCCATTGACTGGGCCCCAAATTCGAACCGCATCGTGACTGCATCAGAAGATCGTAACGCCTACGTTTGGTCTCAATCACCGGATCCACTCACGGGAAGAACGGTGTGGAAGCCAACGCTCGTACTGCTCCGTGTCAACAGGGCTGCGACTTTTGTTCGATGGAGCCCAAACGAAGATAAATTCGCAGTGGCAAGCGGTGCCAGGTCCGATTTGTCACTCTAGGTGATCAAGGAATCGGATGCTGACGTCTTTTGTAGAGCCATTGCTGTCTGTTCATTCGACCCCGAAAACAATTGGTGGGTGGCGAGACAGCTGAAGAAGCCGATCCGGTCGACCGTTCTCTCCGTGGATTGGCATCCAAACAATGTGTTGCTCGCCGCTGGTAGTGCCGATATGAAAGCTCGCGTTCTCTCAGCTTACATCAAGGACGTGGATAAGAGGTGAGTTCTACATCGCCCGGTCATTCCTATCATGGCTGACGCATTCGCACTAGGCCAGCACCGACGACGTGGGGAGAAAAACTTCCGTTCAACACGGTGTGCGGCGAGTATGCGAGCCCTGCTGGTGGATGGGTGCATGCTGTGAGCTTTTCGCCCTCGGGGGAAGTTCTAGCTTTTGCGAGTGAGTGTTGTCTCGCGGTTGACATGAATTTTTTGTTTCAACGTTGTCGACAGGCCATGACAGCTCGATCAGCATTGTCTATCCCGGGGGCCCCGTCGTGCAGAACATCCGGATCAGTACATTGCCGTATGTGACGCTCACGTGGACCAGCGAAGAGAACATTGTTGCAGCTGGACACGATTGCCAGCCAGTGGTGTTTTCTGGAAGTGAGGCAGGCTGGGGATTTGTTGGGTCGCTGGACGATACGACGACTGGAAGCAAATCTAGTGCGAAAGTTGGAAGTGTTGGGCGCCTCAACAGCAGCGCATTCAACACGTTCAGAAACGCGGATACGCGTGGCCATGCTGGAGGCGGGGATGTGTCGGCGGATACTGAACTTTTGACTGTGCACCAAAACACGATCACGAGTGTGCGGCCGTTTGAATGGGGCGCGGAGGGGAGTGTCAGCAGGGTGAGCACGAGTGGAGTGGATGGAAAACTTGTGATCTGGAGTGTTGTACCGGTGAGTGCGGCAGGGATCACTGGGAGACTCGCGGGAATGAGAGTGTAGCATGTAATTGTAGGATCGGAACTACATGGAAGTAGTAGTAGTATCAACATACTGGCCCGACAAGTCGGTCGAGGCAGCCTGTTCGTTGATGACGCCCCACACGGATGCTTTGAACTACAAGGTGCGGGTGAGAAGAGCGGGGTAAGCGGACGGAGGGTGCTGTACCAGAGTCAAGACGAGGGTCATTTTCCTTTCGAGTACCCGCAATCGGACGAGGAGAGTCTGGTCTGGCTGTTCACTGAGTTGCTTGGTGGTGGCAGTCAACTGCGATGGATGTCAACAGGATGATTTGTATGTGTCGAGCACGCACTTCTTTTATGTGTTGGGCCAACTTTGCATACTCCCAGAGGAGGTCAGCCTCGGTGATGGAGAGGGCTGGATGGGACTCGTATGGGTTGTGATCAAAGATGGACATGCCGCGGCAGACTCGTTCCGGCCTTGTTCTGTGTGCCGTACTGCCACCGAGCCGCAGAAGAGATGCCGAGCCGAGCCGATCGCGTGCGCTACTGCCACCGAAACCGACGACAACGTCGGCTGTGGTCAGTTTGAAAAAATTTGTTACGGAATCTGAAATATGCACGTCGCGTGGATATAAACCCTTCTGACAAGTCCCTTGGACGATCTGCAAACATGCCAGACACCCCAGACTGCACTCTGAGTATGTCCTCTCTCTCTCTCTCCTCTCTCTCCTCGCCGCTCATCTCTCCCTCCAGTCATCCCCCTGCACCCGGCCAATCCCACACCCCGCATCACCCTCCGTGTACGTTTCCCACTCTCATCTTCACCCCTTCCTGACATTCCCCAGCTTCACACACAGTACTTGTCCGCAAAGTCCCCCTTTCTCAGAGGTCTTCTCAGCGGCATCTCTCCCCTCGATCTCATCCACGACCTCGCCGCATCCCGTCTTCATCCCTCTGTCTCCCTCCGCATCCCCCCTAGCCGACTGCCCCGGCTCCTTTCCTCTTCACCCTCGCATCCCGTCGTGTTCCTCCCCGTCCCAGACCCGTCGTCCATCCATCCGCTCTTCCACTGGATGTACTTTGACAACACCGATCACATTGAAACCGCCCTCGACCAAGGTCTCATCCAGTGGGAGGGTCTCGCCCGCAACGTAGAGTACCTCTGTCTCTCCACCGAGATCAAAGTATTCTTGGGGCGCTGGTATCGCAACTGGCTCCTCCCAACACCATGTTCCCCCGATCAGACGCCATGTCCCGACGAGGACGACCAATCAGACCTCGACTCGGAATGCGACAGCTCGGATGACGAGATGCAACGTGATGAGGACTGCGTTCGTGGGCGTGCTCGGGATGTCAAATCGTTGGTGCAATTGTGTGGAAAATTACACCTCTGTACTCCGTGACTCTACTTATACTCTACCGTATCGTCATCGTATTATTCTGTAGGCATGGTTCTATTCGGATGGCATCGTCAAACTTGTCCGTCATTGGTTCCTGTCGCGTCCTGTGGTGCTTGCTGGTCGTCATTCTGCCTCTTTCGGGGCAACCGACGGTCATGCCTCAGATATTCAGGCGGTCTGACAACCTCGAGGTCAGGAACTCTTTGTTGCGATGGAAGGCTTCTGTCCTGCCACATTCGAGAAAGATGTACTTCGCCAGGGATCCACGGTGCCTGTAAAGCAAAACTAAGGCAAGTTCGATAAACGGGCGCGAGATGCACCAACAATATAACTTTGTCCCTTCATCTGTTTCCAGTCAATGCCGCTCAGCCAGGGGTGTTTCGTGACTGGCTTCGCAACACCCAGTCGATTCCCAGCTTGATGAGTGAGAAGACCCGCGACCACTGACTTGAGCGATTTCCCAACGCAAACATCTCTCGGCCACTTGTATTTCTTGTTCGCGATACGCATGTAAATATGTTCCTCCTCCTTCCCGTAGAATGGCTAGAAAATAGGACTGAGCCGACAGCAGCACGCATCCGAAACAGTATACTTGCCACGCGTTGGGTAACCATTTCGTACAAGATTATCCCGCTCGACCACCAATCTACTCCACAACCAACGCCAGCCTGGCTCATAAATAATTCAGGAGCCATGTAAATCGGTGTCCCAACCATGGCCCAGGTATGCGAATCAGTTTCGGGCTTCGCTAGCCCAAAGTCCACCAGGGAAATGTATCCATCTGGCTTGATGAGGATATTCGCTGGCTTGAGATCACGATGCACTATGCCGTTCCCGTGCAGAAATTCCAGAGCGCATACAATATTGGCATAATAAAAGCGCGTCGTTGCCGCATCTAGAGGTCCGCGACGATAGATGATGTCATGCAGCACGCCCGCCGGGATACATTCCAACATGAGGTAGAGATTGAGTGGATCGTGGAATACGTCGACAACCCCGTTGGTCCAGGGGCTCCACGCAAGCTTAGACAGACTTGCTCTTTCCGCGTCGGTATCATCTGAATAATGCTGCATGGATTAAATCTCAAGTGCGTAAAGCCGATCGACTATACGGATCATACACACTTTGTCAAAGTTTTGTATATCAACCTTTTTCAAAACCTTCAAGGCGAACAATGAACCCGGCCGGTCCATTTGATGGCCCTCCTGTCTAGGCCGGACGCGCACAAGCAGGACGCTTCCATAAGCACCAGTTCCTACCGGACTAGTTAGCTGACATGCAGTGCGGTTCTGTACCCCTCTGCTTGCCTAGTTTTCGGACACACTCGAGGTCCTTCAACCAAAGAGCTGGGGGGCGCACTTCCGGGGGTTCTTGCACCCTTTGTCCGTTGTAGTTACCATACAGTCTGTGATTTCTGACGAGTCCCTAGAATTTCACATTAGGATTCGAAATGCCGCGCAGAACCATGGGACGTACGAGATGCTTGGCAGCGTTGGTGGTTTTGGAAGTGACAGCTCCTTTGACATCGCGAGCGGGATGTTTCGTGGGGTTGCTTTGTCTAGAGGTATGTTTGGTAGTCAACGGTGTCAGCACGCGCATACTAGCTGTGACGGTGGGAGTGAAATTTGGAGGATGTACTGGTCCCCGGCTCTCTCTAAAATGGTGCAAGCTCCCATTGTTCGTCGAATTGGTGAACACCATGGAACGCTTTGATCATCTGTCGAATTTGTCAACGCGGTGACCCACCTGTCAAACCGCCCCGTGTAGGACGGAGGTCATGACTCGCGTGAATGTCGCTCAGAGTTGCGCACAGGACTGGGCTTATCTCGCTGAAGGTGGATCAACGATCGTCTTCTCCTATGCGGGTCCGTTCCATCCTAGTTTCACCGGAAAAGTACTCCGCCTGCGAAAAACGTCGATTTCGCA
>JBBPRA010000476.1:0-22146 GCA_038092775.1 Boletus rubescentipes
GTACACGACCTCGACCTTTGTTCCGACAGTGCTCGTCACATTGTACTCAGCCAGCTGTTTCTCCCTCATCCAGTCCCGTCCTCCATTGTTGTAGTACTGTCCGTTGATCACGAGAGCGGTCTCGTTTGTCTTGAGTCCAGTGACGACGTCGCACCAACGCTTGTAGTTGTGCACACCGACAGCGACGGTGATGCGCTCGCCCTTGTCAGATTCGAAGCGAAGGATGCCAGACGTGCCGCTACCACCCATGGTGAGGGTTTGGACGCCATTGGTGTCGGACCAAGTGCCACCGTTGGCATAGTCCCAGCAGGTCTTCTCGACGAGGGAGAAGTATCCGCGAGAGGGGTGCTGGTAGACACGGAGGGCGATGCTGTAAGACATGGTGATGCTCAACACAGCAGGTTTCAGTACAATCGCGATGTAGAAGCGAAGAAGAAACTAACTTGTTTAGCTGGCCGTCTGTTGTGAACAAGGTGATGCTCCAGGACGACTGAGGGAGGGATTATATACCGCTATGACAGTCAGAATGGGATTTCCCGACCATTGTCCTGAACTTCTGGAGGAGGTTGTCGCTGCTCGACCTCGGATTTGGTGTTGTGGTCTGACGTTCATCTCCGTCATTCTATTGTCCTCCAGACCAGATACGTGCCAATGGATTTTGCCAGTTAGTTTGCACGAACCACAATGCCGACTTGCCTTTCATCTTTTGTTTAGAAAAATATTGGGGTTGTGATTCGGTGTTCATATCCGTCACTTCACAGCGCCGACAGGGGTTAAGTTGGACATCGCTTTGCTACCGCGTACTGTCACGTCACTTACGCTAGGCGCAATAGATGCGACATTCAATGGCTTGATCCTATGACGAGCTCGGCGGTCTCATGTTTACGAACTGAATATGAAATACTTACCCTCGATCATGAAGACTGGACTTACCCTGAAGACCCCCCAAATTACATGTGTGAAACATCCTGTTTCTCTACCGAGGTCCGAATACTTTGTATTCAGGCCGATCGTGCTTTGCTTCTTGTGCAAATAGATCGCTTCTACGCACATCAACTTCCGGTTCGTGCAAACCGAACAAAGAACCGAACGACAATGATCGGGGGGCATCATCAGCGCCCATTAACTGAGCAATCCCGATCAAATTCAACAGGAACTGTCAGCTCATCAGATGGGGGTCTAATTACTAGACACGTGTTCAAGTTAAGTTGGCAAGATATTCATGAGTGGACCAAGGAATTAGAGGGGAAGAGAGACATGAGCATTGAGAATCATCATCTCGAAGAACGCGGTCTTGGGCGACAGTCACGTGCTCTGTATGAAGGCTTCGGTTGCGGCGGCCAGCGCCGGCGTCAAAATTTCTCCTTATCCCACCGTTTGAACTTGCGAACGTTGCGCGAATGTCAGTGCAGAGTTTCCTGTCACTTCACTAATAACTACCGTTTGCTTTGCTATGATACCGCTGCACCAACGACGAACCATTTGCGCTCTCTCGCTCGAGCCATCGTAGAGACGCACTATGACTGTTTCCGTTTTATTGCCATCCCCAGGCTACCTGATGGTCCAGGTTCATCTTTCATTGCGCCCAACTTCAGCCCCTGGGATTTATTAACGTGACCTCATAGACCAGCACACGGCTGTCCATCTGTGCGCACCGAAGACGGCTTTGACACCTGGCCCTTTGTTCGGTCGAGAGGAGCCAAGAGTTAACGTGCATATGCGACTTATTGGCGCGAGAACGAAAACGTAACGTGTCAGGATTCGGAGCGCTCTATAGAGCAACAGAATGTTTCTATTATACTGAACTCTCGTTTTTTTGAGAGGGAGAGAGAGGCACAACAATATCTAGCGACTGGCTAACCACAGGGGTCCCGGGCGGTCGGCACAAGGCGCAGAGCTCACATGCCCGTGGTCTACGAAAGGATGGGGGAGAGCGCCACTCTCCTGGAATACGGAGACTCATCATGTGAGTTGCCTTCGATATCAAGGCATCTGCCGAGCAGAAATGTGACGGTGGGCGATATGAAAGCATGTTCACTTGGTCATGTCTGACCGACTCTTTCATCTATTCTACCGTGGCCACTGCCCTATCAGAACCCTTAGGTGTTCCTAGTGTTTGGATATTGATCCCCCCCTGTGGATTCTGGAACCGAGTTGCAATATTAATGATACGCAAACCGCATCTCGGCAGTACCAGTGCCGGAGTGGCCGGCCAAGTGCTCGCAACTAGACCGCATTCTTTCGGTATGACAACTCTCATCTCTTCCCCTCTAATTCCTTTGTCCACTCATGAATATCATCTCCGCTCTGAACTTTACGAGCTAGTTTTGGCCTCACAGTTATAATTCGATGCCTATGAACGGTCGGAGCTTGCATCCATGAACACCGCTGTAGCCTTCTTGCTGACAAAACGTCCTAATATAATGTGTAACAGGTTAGCCCATCAGATTGCTCTTGTCCAATTTGATCTGGATCGCTCAGTTAACGCGCACTGATAGCGCACCGTGTTATTGACAATTTCGTTCACTCGGGATGAGCCGAAAGTTGACTTGCATGGAAACGCAAGCATAACAGGCTGCTCCGCCTGGATTTGAGGTGTTCTGTGGTGAAACAAAATGCTTCACACGAGTAAATTGCGAGCTCTCGAGGCTGGTCCATTCTCTGTCAGCAAGAGTCAGACGATCAATCACATTGTTACGGCCTTGCAGCCTGGAGCGCAAGAACCATCGAGCACTTTCTCTCAGAAAAGGGCGGTCACAAGGTGAATTATTATGAATACTTAGTTCGTAAAATATCGGATCACTGGGCGTTTCGCGCGATCAAGCCACAGTGCAACTTTGTACTTGTTGCCCCAAGCCGGGTAGGTAACCCCGGGAGTGGTAGCAAAGCGGAAGTAAATCTCACCACGAGATGTCTCTCCATTCTTTCGGATACATTTGACCGACTCCTTGATCTATTCTAGCGTACGGCACTTCCGTGTATTGGAACTTCTTCAAGAATTCATTGTATTCGGATATGGATCTCCACCTGTTGATTCTGGAACCGAATTATACTCATACACCAAACCCGTCTCGGCGCTATATAATGACGGATATGAACACAACAACGACCCCATTATTCTGCCAAGAGAAGGTGAAAGGCAAGTCAGCACTGCGGTTCGCGAAAACTAATTGACAAAAACCATCGGCATGGGCCGAACGGTCCTGTAAGTGCCAGCCTGCGGCGAGTACGAATCAACGGAGATGAATGTCAGACCACAACTCCAAATTCAAGGTCAACTAGACGATCGTCTCAACCCAGAGGTCAATGCTATGGACGGGAATCCCCATTTGGACTCCCATTGCGGTATATAAGGCTCCCCATGTATCCTCGAGTATCACCCAGCTCGAAAGGATTTCACAACAGACCATCAGCTAAACAAGTTAGTCTCTTCTTCGGTTCTACACCGCATTTGTACTAAAACCTGCTGTGTTCAAGCATCACCATGTCTTATAGTATCACCCTCCGTATCTTCCAGACCAACCCTGCTCGCGGACACTTCTCCCTCGTCGAGAACACCTGTTGGAACTATGCCCATGGCGGCACTTGGTCCGACACCGACGGGATCCTCACCCTTAGCATGGGTGGTAGCGGCACGTCTGGTGTTCTTCGCTTCGTCTCTGACAGGGGCGAGCGTATCACAATCGCTGTCGGTGTTCACAACTACAAGCGTTGGTGCGACATTGTCACTGGACTCGCGTCCAACCAGACGGCTCTCGTGATCAACGGGCAGTACTACAACGGTGGAGGAAGGGATTATATGAGGGAGAAACAGCTGTCCGAGTACAAAGTCACGAGCGCTATCGGAACGAACTATGCGGTCGTTTACACGGTCCCCGACGGCAACAACCTTAAGGCCGATGTCATTATCGCCTAAGTTAGTTGATGCTCGTTCCTACCATTCCTTGTTCATCACTGACGGATGTGTTTCGCATACTAGGCGTTCTCCGCGACCCGAATGTGTACAGTATTATCATCGAAGGAAGGATGTGTCGATGTGATTGGTTGTATCTAGGGACGAAATACTATGCGTTTTCAGTGAGATTAGGTTGCAGTCGCAACCAGTTGTGGACGCATTCCATATCAATGCGCCAGAAAGATCCGTTTCGACTGTCTGTTCCCCGCCTCGCCCACCGTTATGAGTAAAGATTGAACATTGAATGTCTGAACTGACGAATCTTTCCTAGTCAGGCACTTGCAGCTTCTACATAGGCTCGGCGGAAATTAATTTGATCCGTTCTATCATATAGATCAGTACTGATCAATGCGTCATAGTTTTTAGAGTCGGGAAAGATTCATCGGGAAACCCGTGGACCCAAAATTGATCAATTGACATCTACCGATAATCAAATTGTCGTCAATAGAGTTCACATAACGTTTCTCCACTTGCTAACTGTCGAATTATAGCCAACCTTAGGTCAAACAAGAGTCGAGGACCCCGTTCAACACTGAGCCCTCGTAGTTGATGTCTTCACCAGATCTGAAGATACTGTGTGGGGCCTGTGGGCAGAGATGATGCTGCATGTGGTTGAACTCGGAAGCATCAAATGTGCACTATCGTGACCGCTCTTCTCGTTGTCCACTGGCAGTCCGCGTGGTATGAGCCAGCTTCGAAACCCAAGTCCTAAACGTTTGAACTTCGGATTAGCCTCAGATTTCAGCTACATACAATTCCAAGGTAAGAATAGTCAAGTAGCTTATTTTCTCGTTTCCCAGTGTGGGGCTCGACAACGCTGAGTTGCACGTTTCCGTCGGAGATTCGGGCCTTGAATTTGTAGCCAAAGTAGGATTCGCGTTGATCAAACCTATTGCTTGGCATGGAGCCCATCCAAACGTCTATAGCTAATCTCCCTGCGCTTGAATCTCCCCGGGTCACGCAGCTGGGATGGACCCCCGAGTCCGACCATTACAGAGCCTACGCCAATGTATTGCAAACAGAAGAACATATCCTCCTATCTCTCTCCCAAACTGCCATCATCAAACTGTCAAAAGAACGGGCGAAGGAGGTAAAGGGAAGACTCATCTCTGTCAGAGTCGCTGGACACCTTATTCTCGAATTTGCAGCTCAGTCCAGTTACTTCGGCTGTGCACCTAGCGCAACACTTGTTGAGTGGTTCATATCACCACATGTCAGTTCTCGACTCGGAAGCGATCAGGATGATGTCATCATCGAAAACGGCACACTTCTCCGTGATACATTCATCCGTTCGTGTGCGTTTAACTACTTTTTCTCCTTGGCTTGACACTCAAGAATTGTCTCCAGTTCGGACGTCCAATGTTCAGTATCTACCGCCGTCCTCACACCCTTCACGTCCTCCCTTCGACACGTTAGAGGATATGATTAAAGACTCGATGGAGCCCACTGGTGACAATTATAGTACTTCCAGGAAGCGCGTGCGTGTATTTTACGTCCATGTTTGTACGCCTTGTTCCTCATGTTCAATCAGGTGCTGGCCCGCGATGGCTACCGCTGCATCATCACAGGCCTATACGACCGATTATCACGCAGTCGCTGTGCGGAACTTAAGGATCTCCGCGGAGTCGCATCAGTTTCACTAGAGATGGCTCATATCTTCAATGAATCAACTATGCAGAACATCGACCCTGTAGTTGATAGAGACAGCCAAAACGTTAGGGCGTACAACAAGGTGGCGTCCCATTGGTAGCCACCAAGTCCTCCATTACACTCATCCGTCGTTCAGACTCATCATGCTGCCGGAACTCTGGCCATTCTGAAGTCGTTCGGGTTCTCAAAGTTCGCCGATGCCTTCACTAAATCAGGAGGCGTCCACGAAGCCTGGAATCTGATCTCGTTCGAGCACAATGTCCACGCGTTCTTCGACCGGTTAGACATGTGGCTCGAATATACTAACACGGTATGCCATTGAGAGACTTGTCAGTCACACCAACTGACGGGCCACGCGCGCAGCCGCACCGCTACAAAGTTTGTACGGCCCGCGAGGATGACGGGCAGGTTATCCACCGGTTTGCGGGTCACGACCGCCAAGATTATAGCGCTGATATGTTTGTCGCGTTCAACTCAAAACTGGAGGGAGTGCTGCCGCCCGACCCCTTTTTACTTGCACTTCGTGCAACGTGTGCCCGCGTCGCGCACATGTCTGGTGCTGCCGAATTTTTTGATCAGGTAGAGTGGGACGCAGAGGAAACAAGGGTCCTTGCTTCGGATGGGTCATCTTGCACTCTACTTGATCATCTTCTAACCCCTTTTGCTATCATTCCTGAACGAGTTCGTGCGTACGAGCTCGCGTATGTGCAATCCAAAGCACCACAGTATACATGATGCATAAAAAGGCACGGTTAACTACGAGATCAAGAAAGCCGACAGGACAGTCGCAGACTCCGTCAAAGGCACATTCCCGACCTTGAAGGGGATGCTCAATGCGGTCTCAGACAACAACGGTGGTGATCAACACGATCAACTTGAGTTGATGAGGGGTGAGTTCCTGGCGATTTCCTAAGCGACGACCTCACCGAACGACTAACCTGCGTCGTGCAGGAAAGAATGCAATCAAAAGATTCACTATATGAAAACACGAAATTGACCTCTGAGCGTCGCTGGCTAGACTGCTACCAATCTAATCGTTGATCGGTCCGGATAGGGAGTGCTCGGGCCATCGTCGCAGTGCAAAACAAGGGCCCTCGTGACGAGGACATCCATCATGTACGAGGCTTAAAAGTGGAGTGTGCAGATTACATGGGTACTCAGGATTGCAATGATAACCAGCACAATGAGTGACTCTCCACTGACGCACAGGTTGCTTAGTCAGCAGCATGTAGTAGGTAGAGTGCGTTGTCAGGTCCAGTGTCGTAGTCGCTGGAGTCAGCAACAGAGCCAGACCTCGAGCTAGTCTCCCTCGCTCCCTCTCCAATGGGTGGTCGAGGAGCGGTTTGGGATGGACTTGGATCTAGGTCGACGCTCTTCTCTCTCTCTCTCGTTTTGTCGTACACTCGTTCTCTTGGATGGTGCGGATACGTATGATTTTTTTTGCACTGGCCAATGCTCTCTTATCTATGTACGTAAGTACATTCGTAGTATTGTCCTGTCATCATAAAAAGGGGAGCATGGTCAAGTACTAAACCGTGGACTTTGCCCATGGAGGTAGAATCCATGTATCAGTAAATTGACTTGCTCATGCTACTGCCCAGCCTACAATTTCACCGCATGGCACGCAGGGCAGTCAATCTTGACCGGTCACAGACATTCGGTCAGATCTGGATCTCAACAGCGATCTGGCTTCGCTCAAACTTGAAACGCATAGTATTTCTTGCCAATTCCTCCAAAATACATCCATCCTCACTTACTGACCCATCCTTCGATAGCAATATTGTACACATTCGAGTTGCTCAGTAAAAGCTAAGTAGCGGAGATCGCCTAGTATACGAGATTCGTCAGTTTGACCAAGGAGGGCAACAGTCGTGGATCATCAACTCACTCAAGCCCCAAAGATGATGTTGGCCTGCATGTTGTTGCCTTCA
Source organism: Boletus rubescentipes (assembly GCA_038092775.1). Classification (NCBI taxonomy): domain Eukaryota; kingdom Fungi; phylum Basidiomycota; class Agaricomycetes; order Boletales; family Boletaceae; genus Boletus; species Boletus rubescentipes. The sequence goes on from JBBPRA010000476.1 coordinate 7,537, forward strand.
GCGACCGTGTACACGATCTCAACCTTTGTTCCGACAGTGCTCGTCACATTGTACTCGGCCAGCTGTTTCTCCCTCATCCAGTCCCGTCCTCCACTGTTGTAGTACTGTCCGTTGATCACGAGAGCGGTCTCGTTTGTCTTGAGTCCAGTGACGATGTCGCACCAACGCTTGTAGTTGTGCACACCGACAGCGACAGTAATCCGCTCGCCCTTGTCAGATTCGAAGCGAAGAACCCCAGACGTGCCGCTGCCACCCATGGTGAGGGTTTGGACGCCATTGGTGTCGGACCAAGTGCCACCGTTGGCATAGTTCCAGCAGGTCTTCTCGACAAGGGAGAAGTATCCGCGAGAGGGGTGCTGGTAGACACGGAGGGCGATACTGTAAGACATGGTGATGCTCAACATAATAGGTTTCAGTACGATCGCGATGTAGACACGAAGAAGAGACTCACTTGTTTAGCTGGTGGTCTGTTGTGAGATCCTTTTCGAGCTAGGTGATGCTCTAGGACGACTGAGGGAGGGATTATATACCAGTATGATAGTCCGAAAGGGATTTCCCGACCATTTTCCTGATCTTCTGCTTGAGGTTGTCGCTGCTCGACCTCAGATTTGGAGTTGAGGTCCGATCTTCATCTCCGCCATTCTACTGTCTCCCAGAACAGACACATGTCAATGAATTTTGCCAGTTAGTTTGCACAAACCACAATGCCGACTTGCCTTTCATCTTTTTTGAGCAAAATATTGGGGTTGTGATTCGGTGTTCATATCCGTCACCTCACAGCGCCGACAGGGGTTAAGTTGGACATCGCTTTGCTACCGCATACCGTCACGCCACTTATGTTAGGCGCAATAGATGCGACATTCAGTGGCTCGATCCTGTGATGAGCTTGGCGGTCTCATGTTTACGAATTGAATATGAAATACCCATCTTGTGACCACCGTCGACCCTCTGTGGGAGGGGCATTCAACGGAATGTCATCCAGGTCTAGAATTCGTGACAATGTCATAGACCATCGAAGACTGGACTTACCTTGAAGACCCCGCAATTCACATGGGTGAAACATTCTGTTTCTCTACAGAATGCCTTGCATCCAGGCCCATCATGCTTTGCTTCTCGTGCCAATAGATCGCTTTTACGCACGTCAAATTCCGGTTCATGCAAATCGAACAAAGAACCGAATGCCAATGATCGAGGGCATCATCAGCGCGCATTGGCTGAGTGATACAGATCAAATTCAACAGGAACTGTCAGTTCATCAGATGCGGAGATCCTATTACTAGCCACGTGTTCAAGTTAAGTTTGCAAGATATTCGCAAGTGGACCAAAGAATTAGAGGGGAAGAGAGAAATAAGAATCATCACCCAGAGAACGCGGTCTTGGGCGAACGAAGGCTTCGGCATCATGCGGCGCCAGCGCCGGCGTCCGAAAAACTTCATCTTATCCCACTAATGAGCTTGCGAACGTTGCGCGAATGTCAGTGGAGGGTTACTAATAACTGCCGTTTACTTTGCCATGACACCGCCGCACCAACGACGAACCATTTGCGCCCTCTCACTCGAGCCATCGTAGAGGCGCACCATCACTTTATTGCCATCCGTAGGCTACCTGATGGTCCAGGCTCATCTTTCATTGCGCCCACCTTCAGCCCCTGGGCTTTATTAACGTGACCTCATAGACTACCACATGACTGCCCATCTGTCCTCTCTTCCCCTCTAATCCCTTGATCCACCCGTGAACATCACCTCCGCTCTGACCTTACGGGCTAGTCTTCGCCTCACAAGTGGTAGTAATTGAAACCGGTGACGGAAGCGATGATGAAGATGAATAGACACCGCTGTGGCCTTCTTGCTGAAACATGCTCCGGTTTGTCACTGGTTGCGATGGTTCTTCTTGGATTGAACCTGGTTTTCTCGGCTAATGCGCACCGAAGACGGCCTCGACACCTGGCCCTTTGTTCGGTCGAGAGGAGCCAAGAGTTAACGACTTATTGGTGCGAGAACAAAAACGTAACGCACCAGGATTCGAAGCGTTCTATAGAGCAACAGAATGTTTCTATCATACTGAACTCTCGTTTTTTTGAGAGGGAGAGAAGAGGCACGGCAGCATCTAGTACCTGACTAATCTCAGGGGTCCTGGGCGCTCGGCACAAGGCGTAGAGCTCGCATGCCCGTGGTCCACGAAAGGATGGGGGAGAGGGCCACTCCTGGAATACGGAGACTCATCATGTGAGTTCCCTTCGATATCAAAGCATCTGCCGAGCAGAAATGTGACGGTGGGCGGTATGAAAGCATGTTCACTTGGACATATCTGACCGACTCTTTCATCTATTCTACCGTGACCACTGCCCTATTAGAACCCTTAGGTGTTCCTGGTGTTTGGATATTGATCTCCCCCTGTGGATTCTGGAACCGAATTGCAATATTAATGATACGCAAACCGCATCTCGGCAGTACCAGTGCCGGAGTGACCGGCCGAGTACTCGCACCTAGACCACATTCTTTCGGTATGATAACTCTCATCTCTTCCCCTCTAATTCCTTTGTCCACCCGTGAATATCATCTCCGCTCTGACCTTTACGGACCAGTTTCGTCTCACAGTTATGAATCCATGCCCTGAACGGCCGGAACCTGTGCCCATGAACACCAATGTAGCCTTTTTGCTGACAAAACGTGCTGATGTGTAACAGGTTAGCATCAGATCGTTCTTGTCGAACTTGGTCTGGATTGCTCAGTTAATGCGCACCGATGGCGCTATTGACCGTTTTGTTCGGTCAGGGGGAGCCGAAAGTTTGGAAATGCAAGCAGAACTGGGTGATACTCCGGGGTTCGAGGCGTTCTGTAGTGAAACAAAATGCTCCACATGAGTGAATTGCGAGCTCTTCGAGGTGAGTCTAGTCCTTATCAACGACAGTTAGATGACCAATGAAATTGTTACGGTTTTGCAGCCTGGTGCACGGGGCTTGTCGAGCACTTCCTCTCAGAAAGGGTGGTCACAGGATGAACTACTATGAATGTTTAGTTATCAGATCACTGGGCATGTCACTCGATCAAGCCACAGTACAACTTTGTACTTGTTGCCCCAAGGGTAGGTAACCTGTGGAGCGATAACAAAGCGGAAGTAAATCTCACTACGAGATGTCTTTTCTCTCTTTTGGATATATTTGACCGAGTCCTTGATCTATTCTAGAATACGGCCACTTCCGTGTATTGGAATCTTCAAGAATTCCTTGTATTCGGATATGGGTCGCCATCTGTTGATTCTGGAACCGAATTATACTGATACACCAAACCCGTCTCGGCGCTATGTAATGACGGATATGGACACACAATCACGACCCCATTATTCTGCCAAGAGAAGGCGAAAGGCAAGTCAGTACTGCGGTTCGCGAAAACCAATTGACAAAAACCATCGGCATGGGCCGAACAGTACTGCAAGTGCCAGCCTGCGGCGAGTACGAATCGACGGAGATGAATGTCAAACCACAACTCCAAATTCAAGGTCAACTAGACGATCGTCTCAACCCAAAGGCCAATACTATGGGCGGGAATCCCCATTTGGACTCCCATGGTGGTATATAAGGCTCCCCCCGTATCCTCAAGTATCACCCAGCTCGAAAAGGATTTCCACAACAGACCATCAGCTAAACAAGTTAGTCTCTCCTTCGTTTCTACATCACGATTGTACTAAAACCTGCTGTGTTCAAGCACCACCATGTCTTACAGTATCACCCTCCGTATCTTCCAGACCAACCCTGCTCGCGGGCACTTCTCCCTCGTCGAGAACACCTGTTGGAACTATGCCAACGGCGGCACTTGGTCCGACACCGACGGGATCCTCACCCTTAGCATGGGTGGTAGTGGCACGTCTGGTGTTCTTCGCTTCGTCTCTGACAGGGGCGAGCGTATCACAATCGCTGTCGGGGTTCACAACTACAAGCGTTGGTGCGACATCGTCACTGGACTCGCGTCCAACCAGACGGCTCTCGTGATCAACGGGCAGTACTACAACGGTGGAGGAAGGGATTATATGAGGGAGAAACAGCTGTCCGAGTACAAGGTCACGAGCGCTGTCGGAACGAACTATGCGGTCGTTTACACGGTCCCCGACGGCAACAACCTTAAGGCCGATGTCATTATCGCCTAAGTTAGTTGATGCTCATTCCTACCATTCCTTGTTCATCACTGACGGATGTGTTTCACATACTAGGCGTTCTCCGCGACCCGAATGTGTACAGTATTATCATCGAAGCAAGGATGTGTCGATGTGGTTGGCTGAGCGTAGGGACAAAATTGTCCAGAAATGCTATGCGTTTTCAGTAAGGTTAGGTTGCATCCCATATCAATGTGCCAGAAAGATCATAACAAGAAAGGTTTTGAGTGTCTGCTTCCTACTCGCCCACCGTTATGAGTAAAAACTGAGTATTGAATATCTGAAGAACTGATGAATCTTTCCTAGTCAGGCACCCGTAGCTTCTAGGCTTGGTGGAAATTAATTTGATCCGTTCTGTCATATAGATCAGTACTAATCAATGCGTCATAGTTCTGAGAGTCGGGAAAGATTCGTCAGGAAACCCGTGGACCCAAAATTGATCAATTGACATCTACCGATGATCAAATTGTTGTCAATAGAGTTCACGCAACGTTTCTCCACTTGCTAACTGTCGAATTATAGCCAACCTTGGGTCAAACAAGAGCCGAGAACCACATTCAACACTGAGCCGTCGTAGTCGACGTCTTCATCGGATCTGAAGATACTATGTGGGGCCTGTGGGCGGAGCACAAATACTTCCATGGCTAGTCCGAAAGGTCCATTTCGACAAATTCGTACTTGCTTAGGTTGTCGCTACGTCAGGACTCTGGAAATAAGACGAATAAGAGGCTGCTCTAGACCCGTGAAGTCACACGAGTCAGTTGAATGACTCAAAGATGGTCAACGGATGTAAAAGCGAGATTTCTTGCGTGACGGACGTCGAGGATACCAATTTACACACCGCATACAGAATCATGTGTTCGGAGGTCTTGTAATCTTACGGAAGAATAGAAACACGCTGTTCTGAGACTCTCCAACCTTGGCCGGGGGATAAAGGTTATTGGTTACTATTGGATTGATCCCTAATCCTTCAAGTTCAGCGTCCAGAGGTGAGCAAAGATAGAACCCGCCTCATTAATTCCCTCTGGATCAGAGTAGCTTAATATCCGTTTGACAAACTAAGTCGTCCCCGCGCGCCAAGTCGTCGGCATGTTGCCGTAGTGATGCTGCGTGTGGTGGTTGAACTCGGAAGAATCGAATGTCCTTGTCTTGGCCTGTGAGACCGTGTCTAGGCGACACTACCACTATTCTCGTTGTCCACTGGCAGTCAGCGTGCTACGAGACGGTCGCACTGCGCGTTTCATGTCAAATCAGTATCCTATGCCAAGAAGTTCAAGTTATCCGAAGTCCCGGATGGACCGCAGTTGCTGTAACATGTATGAAGATAATTTTTTCTTGGTACCGCATGGCACGGAAGTCAATAATATGAAGCTGATTGAGTGCATAACTCAGGCCGTCTTCGGGATCAGTACTAGTAGTCTGGTGGCCAGCCGTCTGCCGTCGAAAGACTTCCGAAGAATGCTGAGTGGGTGTAGAAATGTAGCAGATGAACTCTTCAGCGAGCAGACCAACTCCATCGATCATCGATCAAGCTTCAACTTGACCGACCAGGTGGTCCAAATGCTTGTCAAAGCGCTCGTATAGGTTTCGTAATAATATTATTACGTTGGCTCATTATTCCCGCGCTCCATTGTTACGCACGGCTTGCTGCGCAGCCGTTCAAAACGTAACCTAATGAGTATGGTTGCTTTTGTCTGTTTTCAACTTTGGCACAAAAGGTAAAAAGTAATGGAGAATTCTCTACCGATGTCTTTGTGCGGGCATGACCATGGCAACTTCATTATTCATTTAAGAACTCCGCGAGTTCTTGAAACACTCTGTCCGCAGTCCTCTCCTTTCGTTATATGCTTACATTCATTCGCACCCTGCGTCTTGCTAACCTATAGGTGAAGGACGAAGAGGCTACCGGTAGCCCAACGCATCTGTCTTTTCTCCAAATTTGCTGTTAACCACCGTCCGCTGTTTTAAAGTGGACTAGCCCCTCTTTTCCTGTCTTTTTACGATGTCTACCATCCCTCCCAAGCCCACTGCAATGTCGTTCGAAGAACTCGTCGATCCCAGTTCCCTTGTGTATCGCATAGATATCTTCCTCTTGATCGTCATTCTCGTCTTCGCCTCACTCAACGTCCCGAGAGCAATCGTACGCTTTGCCCATCGCTCCGAATGGCTTCAGGGCCACATGCTTCACTCCGCCGCGCTGACACGCAAACCACGCATCAACCTGAACACCACATCCATCTACCTGCATTCCGACCCCCAGAAGGCCGCGCTTGACCTTGACGGTGGCAGCACCGAGGCTATGCATTTGCAAAGCACACCATATTTCCCTTCTGAATCGACACACGACGAAAAGGCACTCCCTCCCCGTCCCTCGACCGTCGTGGTGCCTACGTCGATCCAACAGACATGGCACATGCCAATGCTCTCTTCCTTGATGAATCCTGTAGCAGGCCTGCTGCACACTCGTGTGCATGAAAACTATTCGCTCGGACAGGTCCTCATCATGATGGGATACAGTGTTGTTATCCTAGTCGCCGGGCTATATCAGTCTAGCCCGTTTGTCGACTTGAACCGTAGTGGCTGGGTCAGTACTTCTCAGTTGCCGTTCATATATATCCTCGCCACCAAGAACAACGTCATTGGCATGCTCGTTGGTGTCGGTTATGAAAAGGTCTGTTTCCGACGATATACGGAACGAAATTTCTAATCTATCGATTCAGCTGAATTACCTTCATCGCCTTGCAGGGCTCTTTGCAGTCCTTGCTGCCAACATCCATGCTATTGGCTACAGTGCGTCTCTGGTCTCGCGGTGTAGTACCGTGTATAGGGTTTTGATTGCTTGTTCCGCAGTTTATAAATGGAGCCTCGCGGGTACGGTCTCAATGCACCTTTCGGAGCCATTCATTAGGTGGGGCTTCGTTGGCCTGGTGTGCTTTGATATGCTGGGCATCTTTTCCGTGCAATTCGTGCGGTCAAAATTCTACAACGTTTTCTTCGTCACGCACGTTGTCGGATTGATCGTGCTTTTATTCTCCGTGAGTGTCGTTCTATGAATTCATCATCGCTGCGCGTCGTTTCCTGTGTCAGATTTAGAGCAATTCTGACAAAGGCAATTATTACAGGTTTGCTACCATCGTGCTGTTTGTATCCCCTATGTGATCGTGGCCTGCGTTTTCTACGGTCTTGACCACCTTGTTCGTACGATCAAAACGCGCATTACGACCGCTACCCTCCGACCGATCCCCGAACTGGGGCTTACTCGGGTCGAGATGCCGAACCTTAACGCTGGATGGCGTACCGGTCAGCACGTGCGTCTGCGCATCCTCTCGACTGCCATGGGTCTTTGGGGTATGACGGAGGCCCACCCGTTCACAATCGCGAGCGTCAGCAAGACAGAGGAAGGTCTCGTTTTGCTCTGCAAGAAAGCCGGGACGTGGACGACTAAGATGTACGAGATAGCGGGTACATCCGCGTACGGCGAGCACGGGAAAGAAATTGGTAGAAGTATCAGGGTGATGGTCGAAGGACCGTATGGTACGTACCCCCAAACGCCCCAAGTCCCAATTCAGACTGAACTGTCTCAAACAGGTGGTGTCGGTAACACCGTCATCCCAAGCTACTCCGGGGCCATGTTTGTCGTTGGCGGAAGCGGTGTGACATTCGCACTATCCGCAGTCCAAGATCTCGTTCGATCTGGCAATTCAAGCAACGTCACAGATATAGACATTATCTGGTGCATCGCCGACCCTGGTTTGTTCATCTTCCTTCCTTTCTGTGCATGATGCTCATGGAGCCTTTTAGCCTCTTTAACTCCCATGATCCCTCTCTTCACGGCGCTCATTTCCGAGAGTAACGCTGCTCGCTTGCGTATCTCAGTGTTCTATACGCGCGCGCCCACCAAATTGTTTGATGGCATGTATCTCCCGCCAGGTGTCACCCTCATTCCTGGACGCCCCAAGTTTGCCAAACACGTCGAGGGCCTCGTCAATTCAGTGCTCAACGGTGGCGGCTGCAGCGGCGTATTTGTCGGTGTTTGTGGCCCTGTCTCTCTCGCTGGGAGCGTTAGCGAAACCGTCAGACGCTTTGATCCAAACCTCAAGAGGGCCGTGGGCGGCGTCGAGTTGCACGAAGAGTACGTTTGGTTATCTACATTCCTCGGCGGTTTCGGTGACTGACTCGTCCCGTTTCAGAGTATTCGGATGGTAAACCACAACGACTGTTTCCACTCGGCCGTCATCGGGCGCTTTAAGTTTTTCATTCATTCATCTATTCCCATTTCCAAACTCTATAACACATATCCCTTCCATACGCTGGCGCGTTGGAATGAACTCCGGATGTACTCGTAACAGATTTCCGACACCTGGATTGTATCAGTGATGTAAAGCCCACGACTTGAAGTTGCATAGGGCAGGATTGACGTGCCTGGTATCGCGCGCCCGTATCGTAAAGATACGTGTATTGTACTTGAATGTGATGCAGTAGCTTGTTAGAAACGACGCGATTAAAATAGAAGTCGTTGCAATTGTACCATGATCGGGATCCTGAACTTGGAGTGGGATAGTTTGAATACAACGCTCACAGCAATCCGCAGAACTCAACCTGGCGTAATCAAGGGCAGCTTGCCAACGTTGTCACTTGCAGTCCCCATCCCAACGATGGCGCGGTTTTGTTATTAATCACCCACCCTCAACCACATATGGAAAGCTTAGTAGTGTTAGCTTGAGGGAGTGTGTTGAGAAAGCCGCTGTTGGCAGGAACTGTCGATATCGGTAGTTGCCCCGGAAACAAACAATAAAATACCGGGAAGCGTCCTCACTGCCAGCAAGAAGAAGAAAAAAACACTGTAAACATTGAGAATATCAAGACGCCGATCGTCTTGCGATGAACAATTGATCAACTTTTATCTTCGATCTTCGATGCCTACGTGGAAACAGCGCCCCCGTCTCTATCGAAACCACTCAATCAAATGGGACAGGTCGTATCCCTGGCCCTTCTATCACCCGAGCTCGCGCCCCTTCTTCCTGCGCAGCAGCAAACACACTTGGTACAGGTATGCCGCAACAATCACCCCACCCTTCATGTGTATGGCCGCGGTGTATCCTGCTCCCTTCGGAAGACGCTGGAGGAGGTCTTCCAGTGTAAGGAAGGATAGAACCAAAGAGAAAGTGTTGAATAACTGGGAGTTTTCCGAGCACTTCCGCTTTGTACATCTTGATCATGCCCGCGTTGACCTTGTCCCACGTTTTTACCTGCGACAAGTTAGTTGGATAGGGTTTGATCGAGTAGTAACAAGGGAGAAGCTGCCACGTACTGCCGAAATATCGTCGAGCATTGGCGAATGCCATCGGAGCGATGCCGTCTTGATCTAAACAACGCGCGCGTCCATGCGTGATCGAGTAAAGGATAATCAAGTTACGCACGGAATTTATGAATTTTATGCAAGCAAAGTACATGTAATCCTTGGCGAGTTCGTCGACGATCTCAGGAACGTGAATCGCCTTTGGTGAGGGGTGGCCCGGAATACGTCGGTTCGAAGGCCCCGCGGTTGTCCTCAACTGCGCCGAGCCGAACAAGAAGGGCAAAAAATGGTAATCGTCGAGTCCCCATACGCCATGAGACCCTGCGGGTTCAAGCCAGTATGTAGACTGGAGAACACGCATGACTTGTATGTACCTTGAGGGAAGTCAACTCTGGAGCATCAGAGATGATGATGGGCACTCACCGCCAGAACACGCGGATAACGAGTGACTTGTAATCACGTTCATCCACTACCCCGAGTCGTTTTAGGCAGTATCTGGACAAGCCCGTATGAAAACATGCAACGAGCATAACAGCACAACTTACAGCCAGCATAGGAAATTGAGTTCCATCCCGCTTCCGTAATCAATGCGTTCACGGTTACCCCACGAGTTGACAAAATATACCTGTAGCTCAGGGATCGCAGCCTCAGGCACGCCGAGTTCGGCGTGGAGGGTAGGAGCTTGCTAGATTGTTGTCGTGTCGAGTACCAGGAGGACGATGAAGCAAATGACTCACCTGTTCTACCTTGTCATGGAAGGTTCTGAAAGCGGGATTCCCGAAGCGTGATGCCTTGTTGTCGACCGGAGGTGTTTGACTCGCAATGCTCTGGACTTGTTCCAGTATGTTGAGGATAGAATCGATCCTCTGCTCTTGCGCAGTATGACGGGCTTCAGCCGCCGACTTTAAGACGAAAAAAAGGGAACGCACAGTAACCTCCACATCATCGGTGAGCTTGACACTGATAACCGATTCGTTTAGTTGTTCGATGAACGTCACAATGTCAGCATGAGTTTGGGAGTTTTGAAAGTCTTCTAGTTGATCACTGGATAGAATGTATTTGGTTGGTATTTCGAATGACATCGTAGTCGCGATCAAGTTAGACTTGATAATTCCGTTGACTAATGATCATGGTTTACCAGCAGCCACTTCAATCTTAAAATACCTTACTCCATGTCCTACTAGTACGACACAGACTGTGGGGCTAGTACGAGTTCTCATGACGTATCTTTTCTGCCGGTATCCTCAACGTCGTAATCAAACCCCTTCCAAATTAAACGGGCTACTTATCAGAGTTTTTGGCTTCACGGGCAAAATTACCATCACCCTAATCATCTCTTGGAACGGTAGAACATGTTCATTTCTTCCGCCCTGGTGTTTTTCCTTTACTCTTGGAAAACGACTTGCCCTCAAATCCCGGTCTTGACTTGCCACCCCCACCTTTCCTCTTCTCACTTCGTCTCTCATGCCGCATGGCAATATTGTCAGCTCGCTTCTTTTGTTTTGCGGCCATTGATGCAACGACTTGATCCTTCCTTTCCTCCCTGGCCAAATTATCAGTCGCCACAGCACGGTGAACAACGATAGCAGAGACTGACCATTTCTTTTTACTACGTACTTTCTCCTTCTCTTTTCGTTTGATCGCTTTCTTCAGATGTCCTTCATTGTCGTTGACTTTGACGCCCTCTACACGCGCTTCGGCTTTCGACCATCGTTCTCGCTCTTCCACAGTTTTGCGTTTCTCTTCCGGAAGGGCTGTTAGCTTCTCTTTACGTGAGGCGAGCTGTGTAAGAGCCTGCGTGGGGTTTGATGCAGTCTTGAATTGAGCAGCCTTTTTGCTCGTCGAACCAGCGAGGGTAGAGAAGGCAACGTTAGTGAGAGGACCATCATGAAGGCCAGAGGAACCCGAAGAAGTCCCCGGTAGGTCTGTCACGAGTAACTGATTCTAAGAAAGTCAGATACATTTCGCTCAGAATGAAGGAACATACCTTGGTAGGCGCAGGTTTGTTCTTTGATTCCTTCTCTTTCGGCTTCCCATTGTTCTTTTTGCTCTCCACTTCCTCCTTTTTCCGCTCTCTCGTCTCTTTTCTGCGTTTCTCTCGCAATGCTGCACGCTGCTTCCGGCGTTCCTCGAGCAGCTCATCTCTATCCCCTGGCTCGTCGTTCTGGGCACCGGGACGACAAAGCGCTGCCATGCGTGCATGCAATTTCTCCTTTAGCACTGCTATACTTTCCGCTTGAGGCATCGGAATCATGTCGTCGCTGGCGTCTAGCGCTGCTGATTTTCGATTATAATCGTCCGCTAAACCTTTGAGACCGTTCACGTCCACGTCCATCACATTCGCGTCATCGACGTCCGAGTCTTCATATTCCAACGGCGAAGACGCTTTCCGCTTTCCTTTGCGTTTCACGTCCGCGTGGAGCGTTTTCCGTTCTTGTTCGAGCGCTACTTCGTTCTGGATCTCCAGGATCGACTTTTGGTTTGCCGGGTCGAGCTGAAGCGATGCATCAACACACGGCGACTTTTGTTCCCGGACAGTTAGAAAAGCAGACCTTATCGCGCCTGGCTTTCTTGGACGCCTCTTTGGCTGCTTGCTTGGGCGCTTTTCGATTCTTGCTGTGTTTTTGGTATTTGCCCGGCACCTACACAATCGAGTTGGTTCGTGAACGCGATGTATTCCTGACGTGAAAACACACCGTAGCGTCCGCATCGTCATCCTTGACCAAGTAATATTTCGGTGGTATAAGGTTTAGCAACGATTCAAAGGTATCATTGTGCGTCTCGATGGATGCACGGAGAACGTTTTGGGAGGTCATTGTCTTCGTATAGGCAGGCCAGTGGCAGAAGCAAGTGGTCTTATGTAAGCAGAGACATTAAGTCACAACTTGGAGTTATACTACGAACATCGAAAGGTAGTCTACCCGGTGACACTTTGTCCAATCTATCAAACATCAAGCTTCTTTTGAAGTCGCGGAGGATGCATCACGCGCTCGAGATACAAGAGATCCTTTCGAACGTCTTTGATCAATGTTGTTCATTTCATCTGCCAGCTCTGGCCAGAACATGTCGCGCGTTCAAAGAACCAGCACTAGATGTACTCTGGGAAAATTTGGACGATCTATCCCCGCTTGTGGGATGTATTCCGGAAGGATCCCGAACGGGCGAGGCAAGTCAGTTCCAAGTATTCGCCATCCTTTGTTTGATCATGAATCCCTCCCATTCCCATGTCCGTCATTCCCCGAGATAGTATTCGTTTACCAGACCGCTGACGCAGACCGAGTGGGATATCCTCTTAAGTTACACACGTCGCATTCGATCTATAGAGGATTTCACCCAACCCGACGAGGAATCACTCAAAATCCTCTCGAACCCTCCTACCACTGCGCCACTCTTTCCAAACCTCCACACCCTCCATTGTGAATATACAGCGAGAACCATACCTATGCTACATATGCCTTTCCCATCCCTGCTTTCCCTCGATGTCGTGTTCGAGAATCCAACTTTATTCTTGAATTCTCTCGAGTCATTTCTAAAGTCCTCACCAAATATTAGGAAACTTTGCATTCGCATGTGTCCTCGTGAAGCTGCGATTGGCGACATCGATGCTAATTATATCACTCGCTGGCAAAACCTCCAGTCTGTGTTTTGTCCTCAAGTCGCCTTGGACATGAACTCACTTGTGCATCTGTCCCGCATGCCTGCACTGACCCAGCTTACATTCATGCCGAGCACTGCATTTCCAGCGTCCGACACACCTCTTTTCTTCTCCAATTTGCGCTGCTTGTCATTACATTCTGAATCCTTGCACTCGATTTCGTGGTTACTCTCCCAGATCCAGTTACCTGCCATCACAAAATTCACTGCCTCTGTTTTCAACCGTCCTCCCAGACAGGATCTTACCTCATTCTCTACCCTCGAGTACCTTTCATTGAACCAATTTTCTCCCTTCTCGAATAACGATGTTCACTCGGACGCCCCCCTACTATCCTTGGACGACTTGCGGTCGTGCATGGCACTCAGTAGTCTTCGTGAACTACGGCTCAATATCGAGTGGAACGTAGACCTGACGGACAGCGAACTACTTGAATTAGCATCGGCATGGCCACACTTGGAAGGTCTCTTCATAAATGTGAATTGGGGTTAGAACACGCTCTGTGGTATCACCTCAAATGGATTGCTCCAGCTTTTGCAGACATGCCGGTCGCTTTGTCAGGTTTGCTTGGCCATCGACACGCGAGGTTATACGGCATTGCCAGTGCCTCCCGATGGATCGCTGGCGGGCCCCGTATTGATGCTGCTACCGGGCGCTTACATCAATGTCGCCGATTCGATTATTGAAGCAGAATCGGTACTAGCCCTCACCGCTTTTTTTTCTGGTATAGTGCCTTGCTCCGATTTTACCTTGGAGGGGTAGAGTAGTCGGAACATGGTAAACCGCCCGGGACGGGAGGTATACAAGGACGGTTGGGATGAAGTGTATAGACGGACCAAGGACGGTGTCAGTCTGCGTTCTTGAATCGCTATTGGGTACGTACTACTGTTTCGAGTCTGGTGTCATTGCGTCATATCGCCAATGATCGGGCTACAGCAGAAAAATCAATTGATTTCTTGCAGGGGTCATCGCTCGTTCAGATGGAGGGATGGGGATAAGGGTAAGATCGCGAAGCACGCGCAGTTCCTATACTTGCTCACGTTGTCAAGATCAATAGGAACGCACGAACCGGACCTCTTGTACAGTTTGTTGATGAGAACTGGTATGCTTTCATGTAATAGACCTTGGTATGCAGTACTGGTATCCACCAAAAACACGACCGAACACTACATATTGTTATACTTTGTGTAATTTCCGCTTCGAGTCGTTGTCATTCTCTGCATTCTACCCTGGCTTATTCTATCCTCCGTAATATTTAACTCGAAAGTCTTCCTGTTCCTGAACCAGTGAAGTGATGATTGCAAGCACCCCTGTTTTGTGTAATTCCGGTTCCTCCTTGCCACAGATCTATCACTTATGCACCGTCTTGCCATCAGGGGAGCCGACCTCCATACCGGCAAGGGAAAGGTATATTTGTTATAGTTTGTCGACATCTGAAATAGTGCGGATCACCGCGGAAGAAGTCGGCATACAGTTCAAGATATTGTCACCGTTCATCCAATTCCCTGAT
>JBBPRA010000477.1:0-22116 GCA_038092775.1 Boletus rubescentipes
CATGTCCTCTACCCACTCTTCCTCTGTCTCTTCCATCACTGCCAATTCTACCCTTGTCAACTCCCCTCTCCTTCACTCCCTCTCCAATATCCACCCAGTCTTCATGGAACTATCTTCCTCTGACCCCATTACCATAGCCTCCACCTTAATCTCCCTTGCTTCAGAAATGCTTTCCTCTGCCCGGGAACTTCTCATTCCCCTATATACTCCTTCAGGCACTCCTCCTTCCCCTTCTCTTCCTAGAGCTCAACCTCATTCTCCCCCTTCTCCTTCCCTTCCTATCACTTGCTCTCCCCCTATTTCAATTACCACTTCCAACCCTGGCATCCCTTCCATTGATGTTCCCCTCTATGCTTACTCACTCCGAGATAATGTTCCTGACCACCAAGACATCCATAGACTTACACGAATGCTCTGTGACCCCCACCTTGCCACAGCATTAGATTCCTATCTTGACCTCAGATCCCCATTCCACACTCTCTATCAAGCATGCCTTTAAATCTCCAGGCTATGCAGCCTTCTTGGAGGATCACTCTCCAACCCTAGAATCCAAGTCCTTACCAATGTTGAAAGAAACATGGAAGCATCCATACTTACCATGCTTTACCAACTTGGAATGTTGGAATTCTTAGAGAATCTAGACAGGTACCTTGCTGAACTCCACCACACCTTCACCAACACCTCTCCTTCTGCTTCCTCCTTGCCTCTTGACCCCCATGAACTTACTGTCATGGAACAAATTGAAAGCCACCGGACTGGTGGAGATGGAACCATACCCCTCCCTTCTACCCATGCCCATTACCACAAAGCTTGCTACCAGTGTCATTGCCTTGGTCACATCCGAGTAAACTGTCGCTTTTATCAATGCCCTACTTGTCTTAGATGGGCCCCTGGTCATTTGATGGCTTGCTGCCCCCTCCATCATCACTCTCCCCCTCCATCCTCTTTATCTTCTTGCTCTTCCTCTTCTACTTGCCCAATTCCTATACCCCCCCCCCAACCACTGCTGGTGGACCTGTTCACACCACCCTTCATCATAGCACTCATCAAGTACCTTTCAATAAGAACATATGCCATCCTTGCACCCCATATCCCTCTTAGCCTCTCCCATCAGCGACCTTGATGACCCAAACGGCACCCCAAACTGGGATGAAGTGGCTTACACCAATAACACAGGCTCCCCCAGACACTATGGGGAATTCTAAGTCTTCATCAGAGATTCAGGGTCTAATAGGGGGGTAATGTTACAATTTCCTCTTTTCCTTTACTTCTTTATGAGTCTCACTGTTTGGGCCCTGCCTGACTCATCTTTTCTTACTACATATATTTCTTAACCTTCTACTATTTTCTTTTATTTACTCATCCATTGTTCTACAACTTTCCCTCATGTTCTTTCACTTGTATTACTAATATCTTCTATGACATTCTTCTTCTTTCTATGCTGTTCCCTTGATTACATCATGGACTCTAGGCCTGGCTACATATATAAACCCTTGAAGTAACCCATGTATTCCCTAGCTTAACCTACCTAGGAATACATCTCCTTATTACTACTCTTCACCTCTATAAGTTGCTGCCCTACTTAGAAGGGCTCTCTGCTCTTTTACCTTGAATCTTTGACCCTTGCCAAGAAGTCCTTGTGCAAGTCCTCATCACCAGAAGTTCTGCATGACTTGAACCTTTGACCTTGCTAGGTCTATGCTCATCCCTGCCCAGGCCAAGCATAACAGTAGGGAGTTGGTGTTTCTTGACAAAGTCCCAGTCAATGCAGGAGATGTCAGCACCACTGTCTATAAGGGCACAGGTGTTGATGGCTTTCATGGTGTGTGAAGGTACAATAAGTTGAATTGGGATTTGCATGGAAGGGGTACTAGATTGTACAGTTACAGCATGGGTAGAGGAAGTGGGAGGTCCTTGTGTTGATTAAGGCCTTTCTTCTAAAAATCCAAGGGGGTGAAGGAAATCCTTCTAACAGTTTCTTCTTCATCATCATCCTCAACTTCTTCAAGCTTTGGGAGATCTTTATTGACCACCTTCTTGACCTTTCTCTCAGGGTTGCATTTTTTTGGGTCAGAGGGGAAGAAGGGGCAGGCTGAGCTGAGATGCCCAGATTGGCAGCAGCAGAAGCAGAGACCATTTTTGATGCAACATTCTTGTTCTTGTGGGGTCATCTTGGTGATATGTATGACATCAACATCCATGGCATTGGAGTCTTTAGCAGGTTTAGGTGGCAAGGGAGCATGGTAGTAGAATTGTTTGGTGGGGTAGTTGTGTTGCCTGGCAACTAAATCAGCTCATTCCCACTGGGTTTGGAAGTGAATGGCTTTTGCATACCAAGCAGTGATGGTGTCAGGGGGAGTGTCCATGGAGTAGACTTGCCTTATGAGAGCATGAGGGATGCTGGAGGAGAAATACCAGATGAGGACATTATGGTGAGTAATTCCAGAGAGAGCAACATTATTTTTGAATGAGGAGATGTAATCAGTCAGGGAAGGATGAAAGACATCCTTTTTGTCCTTGACCATTTGGGTGGTAGAGAGCCAGGCAATTGCATTGCCTTTGATGTCAGTGTGTTCAAAGGATTCCTTAAACTTTGTTATGAAATCCTCAAAGGTTTGGGGGGAAAGGGTGGTGGAGGTAGAGGTGAAGGCAAGTTGTTGGAAGGTGGATGCCCATGTGGCTGCAGATCCTTTGTTCATATACAAGAGGGCAAAAGTAATTTGCTTTTCATCAGTGTCATAGACAGGTTTGTTGACTATGAGATAGTGTTACATGAGCATTGTGGATGGTTGAGGTAAATAAGCAAAGAGTCCTTCAGAGTAGGACATAGACTTATAGAGGTAATCAAGAGCTTGGTGAGCTCTGGTGCAACAAAGTGAACTAGGGGCAAAGGCAGATTAGGCCTTGGAGCAAGTAACTTGAGATAAGGAAGATATGATGTGTGTATTGCACAGATCAAGAGTGGGGGATAAGTACAAGTACATGGACTTATATACTCTGAAATGGATCTGCTGAATAAGTGAAAGAATATTACAGAACAAGGTAAAACATTCTTTTGAGTAATGGTAGAAGGTCATGGAATGTCAAGGAAGGAAAGATGAGTAAGAGAAATATGTAGTCGATGTGAGAGAATCAGCTAGAGGGGTAAGTGTCCATGACTAAGAGAAGGGAAAGAAAAGGATATCCCCTATCCAGTAGTAATACAATGAATGGAATAGGGGTTTAGAGGGCACATACAGTGAATGTGAGGGGTCCCAGGATAAGAAGATAGTGATGATAGGCATAAGAGAGGGATCCCAGGAAGGGAGACATGGCATGAAATGAAGATATAAGGAAAAGAGTGCAGCCAAGAGAATTGTAACATTACCCCCATTTTACAATTGAGACCCTGGCTCAATGTGCACAGACCCCCGTCGAAGTAAAGTGAGGATTCTGTGATTAAATCTGTCCTCCTGTAAAGATGGACGTTGCCTGTTTGGGGGTAAGTTTTCAACTGGGCAATCAGCAAGCATGTGTCTGACAGTATTGCAACTGTTACAATGTCTACTAGGGCAGAATTGGTCAGAATGTCCCCAGTTCTGGCAAAAACTACACTGGGTGAACAGACATAGATGTTGAGGGTGCCCAGGCGCAGAGAGGTGGCAGTGTGGGCAGTGGTAGGTGGGACAGTCCTCTCAGTAGTGACCCAGATTGTGGCAGCAAAAACACTTAGTGAGGGAATTGGCAGGTTGGCGAAGAATGACATCAGGAAGGACACGAGTGGGGGAACTGAGAACAAGTTGGCCAGAGGGGAGAGTGGTACTGTAGAACTGAATGAGCTCTCTAGTGGTGGTATCAATTCCTTCAGACAAAATTGTGGGTTCAACTGCCATGGGGGTTTCTGATATTTCAGAGAGGGAAGGAGAGGAGATCCAGGTATGGAGCTTGGAGATGGAGGTATCCACAGAGGAGAAAGGGGGAGGAATCATCAAAGGGGGAGAATCAGGACAAGGGTGAAGTAATTTGGCTTGGGTGATGTAACAATCTCTTTCTCCCATGGTCATGGTGAAAAAGATACAACGGAAGGTGAGATAAATGAGAGCAGTGTCATATCCATTCTGACCCCTATCCACCCCCTCCAGTCTTCTCTGTCATTCATCTCCAGTACACCCTTGTTTGCCTCTAGGCCTTTGCCATGAAGTTGTGTCTTCTCCGCATTGGACCTCTGTACATAGCCTCCATTCTATTTAAAGTTTATTTCCTTGTGCTCCTTCTTGACCCTTCATTCCTGCCACTGACCCTATCATTGTATTCACATTACTCCACTGCTCCTCATTCAACCACAATTCCATCCCACATGATACTTTCTGTTTTCCATATGACCTTCGTACCTTTGGACATGCTCCTCCATTCTTGAGTCTGATCTCCAATCCAGACTTGTAGTATATAATCTCCTGTATTTCACCTATGCCCCTCAGTTTGTATATCAACTAAGTCTCCCATCCTCTCACTCAAAGTTCCCCTTCATGATCTTCATCTCCTCCCACTATCTCCTAAATCTCTGTCACTCCGAAATCAAGGACACAACCTTGGCAAGGGCATGACACATAAGTCTGCACCAAGTCCTTACTAAGTCCCCTTCCCTGTTATCCTCTGTTGAACCTCTGGTCCAATTTGTACTAACCTTCCTTCTATCCTCCAGACCTCTGTCAGACTTGAGCCTGGAGGACCCGGACTTGACAAGCAGGGGGAATACAAGTCACAAAAGTATGAAAGCCATGAAGATGAACGAGAGATAAAATGCATTCTGGAATATGAGCAAGTGTAACTCTTAATGGGACACTGTACTCGGCAGGTAAGTCCAAGGGGACAGAGTGGAAGTGATAATTCTGAGCCATGGTGGTGTTATGGAAAAGATGTACAAGCTCCTGGGATATGGTGTCCTCAATGAAGAGGGGCATCTCCTCAACTTCACGCATGAGGACAGGATCTGTGAGGATAGTGGGATAAAGAATGTGTGTGTAGAAGATGGGTAGACAAGTAGGCTGCACAGGCCTGGTATGAATTGGGGAGTTGTTGGGCAAAGACAGAGAGGAGGAGGAGAGAGACAACAATAGGAAAGACATATTCTGGGGAATCAAGGAAGATGAGGTCATGGATCATTTATAGAATTTGTTTACTGTAGATTTTGTAGTTTCTTATATGCCTTGAGTAGGAGTGGAGCATGTTGGAGATTGGACTTGGGTTTCCAGGTATTTTCTGACAATGGATAGCCTTTCCATGCAGTCAGGTACCAGCAGTTTTTGCTGTTGCCATGGTGAGCTATGATCCAATCAATCTCGTACTCTTCTTCAGCATCAATCACATTAGGTGGAGGTCAGGAGAAGTTGGGTCCATGTGTGTCAGTTTCTTGATAAGGGGAAAGGAGAGTGGCATGGAAGACATCATGGATTTTCCATGTGGGAGGTAGGTGTAGGTGATAAATAAGGGGAGATAACACTTGGGTAATTTCAAATGGACCATGATGTTTAGGAGCAAGTTTCTTAGAGGGATAGTGGAGGTGAAGATGAGTAGCTTCTAACCATACCTTATCTCCTACTTTCCATGGGGTGAATCTTTGAGAGAACTGCTCAGTCATGATCCAATGAGTAGAATTGTGTGCTGTGAGGGCTTCCTTTCAAGCTTCTTCTAGGAAAGAGAGGTGGTTTTCTAAGGCCACAAGGAATGTTTTTCTAAGTGGGGGGTAGGAACAGGGTTCATAACTTAGCATGAGAGTGAAAGGGAAGGTTTTCATGGAGCTATGAGGAACAGAGTTGTGAAGGAATTCAGCTGTGGTGAGAAGTTCTGTCCATTTCTGAGGATTGTTGGCACAGAAGATTCAGAGATAAGCCTCAATTTCCTGGTTGGTTCACTCAGTTTGCCCATTCATTTGAGGGTGATAGGTGGTGGAGAGGCAGACATTGTAATGGAGTAATCGTGCGAGTTCCTAAGTGAATGCAGAGGCAAACTGTGGACCTCTGTTGGAGATAAGGGAGTCATGGAGACCAAAGCATTTAAAGACATAGAAAAGGAAAAGTTGGGCTATGCCAGCAGCATTGATGTTTTTGAAACAGGGAGCAAGGATTACCCCCTTCGTAAGGCCATGGTCAACCACAACCATCAAGGAATCATGGCCAGAGGACAGGGGAAGATCAGTGATGAGATCTACGGAGAGCTGCTGGAATGGGAGAAGTGAGGGGAAGGGAATGGAAGACAGTGGTGGGCATGTGGGATGGTGGTTCACCTTGTTCTGCTGGCAAGTGTTGTAGCCAGAGATGAAGGCAGTGACAAAGAAGGATAGACCAGGCCACCAGAAGTCATGCTTGACAATGGCTTTGGTGTGAAAATGTAACAAGGGAGCAGCAGGCTGATGGTGGCATGTACATTCGTCCTTTAAAGTAGAGGTGGCTGTCCTCAAAGGTCCAGTCGGTAAGGGCTGAATGAGGGAACAGAGGGAAACCATCCTATACAGCTTGGATTGCTTTCAGAATGAGGGGGTTGGAGGAGGAGGAGGACTTGATATGGCATGCAAGAGTGAGGTCAAGAGCTTGGATGACTACTGGATCAGGGATGATGGCAGCATCAGTGGTGTCAATGAGGTCTTTTTGGGAAAGGGCATCAGCAGGGGCCATCTGTGTACCTGGTGTGACCTGCCAATGGATATTGAAGTCCTGCAAAAACAATGACCAGTGAGCTTGTTGACAGGACAATTTCCTGGGGTCCTTTATGTATGATAGATTTTTGTGATCAGTGATGATGGTAACTGGGTGGTTGGTGCCTTGAAGATATTGGCACCATTCATCTAGAGCAAGAATAACAGCAAGGAGTTCCCAGTCATAGATGTCATAATTTTGTTTGGCTGGTGTGAATGTTTTGGAGAAATAAGCACAAGGGTGATGGTCTCCATTGTCATCTGCTTGCATGAGCATGGCTCCTGCAGCAAGGAGGGAGGTGTCAGTCATAACAGTGAAGGGGCAGGAGATGTCAGGAATTAGGAGGATGGGGGCAGAGGAGAATATTTGCTTGAGTGTCTTGAAGGCATTCTGTTGTAGCCTAGTCCAGACCCAGGGTTCATCCTTTCAAGTAAGGAGATTGAGGGGAGCAATGATGTTGGAGAAATTTGGTATAAATTTTCAATAGAAGTTGACGAATCCAGTGAAGGATTATATGGCATTGATGGAAGTGGGGGGATTCCAGAATTGGATAGCATCAAGTTTCTTTGGGTCCATCTCAACCTTTCCTTGACCTATCATCATCCCCAAGAACTCCATTCGTGGGGTGTCAAAGATACATTTGGAGATTTTAAGGGAGAGTCCATGTTCTTGTAGTCACAGGAGAACACAGCAAGTCTGTTCATGATGGAGGGTGAGGTTATCTTTGGTGTGGATACTGATGTCATCCATATAAATTTTCAGCCATTTTTCCGCTATCATGTCAGCAAAGATGTGGTTCATGAAGGCTTGGAATGTGGATGGCGCATTGCAAAACCCAAAGAACATTACTGTTGGTTCGAAGAGTCTGAGGGGGGTAATAAAGGTGGCTTCCCATTGGTCTTCTTCACAGATATGGATGTTGTTGTAGCCCCACCAGATGTTGAATTTTGTGAAGAGGGTGACATCTTTTATGTTGTCAATGAGCTCTGGAATAAGTGGTAGGGGGTATATGTTTCGAATGGTGTGGGAATTGAGATACCAGTAGTCTTGGCAGGGATGTAGGGATCCATCTTTCTTGGGTATGAAAAAAAAACAGGGAAGCTTGGGGAGATTTGGAGGGTACAATTCATCCTGTCTTCAGGTGTTTGTCAATGAACTCCTTATAGGTCTGAAGCTCGGCAGGGTTGAGTGGATAGATTTGGTGATGTGGGGAGTAAATGTTGGTTGAAGATCAATGATGTGGTCATAATGGCAGTGAGGTGGTAGTTTGGTATGGGTTTGTTCAGAGAATACGTCAGAGAAGTTAGAGCACTAGTTGGATATAGGTGTTTCTGAGGGAGCACTTTGTTGAGTGATCTGGGTGAAGATGGTAATCTTATTAATGGACTTGTTCTCCTTCCACAGCTTGTGTTTCCTAAGATGTTTGTTGATCTTTGTGTAAGCATCAACGCCTAGCCAGCATACAAGATATTGTTGAGGTAGTAAGGTGGTTTCTGTTGTAAGGGGGAGTTCCAGTAGCACTACTGTGTTTCTTCTCCAGTTGATGGTGGAATTCCATTTCTTCAGCCAGGGCATCCCTAGGATGATTTGCTTTCATCCAAGACTCTCTGTCCTTTCCTTGAACAGAATATTGGTGTGGACTTTCCATCAGATGGTTTCTTTGACATTAGCAGTTCCATCAATGTTGTTGGCGATGATGGGTTTGGGGAGTTTCTCCAAAGGTAACTCAAGGAGGCAAAGGAGGCCGACATCAATGAAGTTTCCAGTTGCTCCACAGTCAATGAGGGCAGTGGTTTCGACAATTTGTGTTCCATTAGACAGCCTGATGGGAATACACATGGTTCTTTCATTTGGAAGGGCTGTTATTACATGGTTCACAGTAAGAGAAGAGTACATCAACGGTTCTTCCCAAGTTAAAAATCCTCAAGTTCTACAGATGCTACATTCTTGGGGGGGTCTTCATAGCACAGTTTCAGGGTTTGGAGGACTTCAGCTTCATCCTTTCCCTGAGTCTTCAGGGTTTGAATATATGCTTCGATGGCAGAGACTGGGGGAAGGATAGAAGTGATGTTGGACTGAGGAGTGGGGTTTGCAAACTTGGGAGTATCTGTGGTGCAAATGTTCTGAGGATAGGGAGTGGACTGGTTGTGTTGGCTGGCGCTATGGCCAGGCTTTCAGCATCTAAAGCATAGCTTTTCTCTGATATAGTGGGCTTGTTCTGCCAGGGTTAACTTGGTTAAGGAGACAGTGTCAATGTCCTTGGTGTTTGAATCATGAGGGGGAGGGTTCCTGGACGTGAAGAAGGATGGGTTTCCCTTTCTTCCCCTAATGGCAGCAATGCACATCTTCTGTGCATGGAAGGTTTTGGCTTTCTCAATCCATTCATTCAATGTGGTAGGGATGGTTGACATGGAGAAGGTTCATGGTGGTGATCTGTTGGTTGATTCCAAGGGAGAAATGATCAATGAGGGTGGTTTCATCAAAGATTCCGGCTTTGGTGGTGAGGTTCTGGAAGTTGGTGATGAATTTCTGGATGCCATCATTGAAGGTCCCATCTTTCTCTTGGAAGGTCTTTTGAATGAGTTTAGCGAGATTAGAGCAAGCGGTAGCTTTGATATCAAAGGGGTAGAAGGTGGTTTTGAAGTTTTTGGCAAATTTATCAAAGATTTTTTCTTTGGCATCAATGGTGGCATTGGATATCTTGTTGTACTACATTTCAGAGAAGTCAATGCCTCTACCCTTACTCATCTTGTTTAGGGTAGTCATGACCTTAATCTTGTCGGTGGAATAAAGTTTGGAATTAATGGTGAAGTAGGCCCTCATGGCCTTGATCCAGCATATGGAGTCTGCAGGATCACCAGAGAAGTCAGTGGAGAGGGCCACTTTAAATTCGGGGGTAGGTGACAATATTGGGGTAGGCGGTCTGGGGGGGGCAGAGGCAGAGGGTACTGGGTTACTAGGGGTAGATTGTCTCCCAATGCCAAAGGGTCGGATGGGCACTGTGGGTGTGAATGATGTGGGTGTGAGGCTGGGGTCAAGGGGCTGGTTTTCCTTGTCACTAGAGTCTGGGTGAGCAGAGAAGCCCCTTCAGGTGTTGCAGTGGAAAATGTCTGATGGGGTGATGTCCTGCTCCTGGATAGGAGGGACAGATGGACACTCTTGATCTTTTGTTATGCAAGTATTGTGGACAGTCAAGGTAAATGAGCAAAGAGTCCTTCAAAGTAGGATGTAGACTTATAGAGGTAATCAAGAGCTTGGTGAGCTCTGGTGTGACAAAGTGGACTAGGGGCAAAGGCAGGTTAGGTCTTGAAGCAAGTAACTCGAGACAAGGGAGATATGATGTGTGTATTGTGCAGATCAAGAGTGGGGGATAAGAACAAGTATGTGGACTTATATACTCTGGAATGGATCTGCTGAGTAAGTGAAAGAATATTACAGAACAAGGTAAAACATTCTGTTGAGTAATGGTAGAAGGTCATAGAACATCAAGGAAGGAAAGATGAGTAAGAGGAATACGTAGTTGATGCAAGAGAATCGGCTAGAGAAGTAAGCATCCATGACTAAGAGAAGGGAAAGAAAAGGATATCTCCTGTCTGGTAGTAATACAATGAATGGTGTAGGGATTTAGAGGGCACGTACAGTGAATGTGAGGGGTCCCAGGATAAGAAGATAGTGATTGTTATGGTCCCACCCTTAGGGACTACATTTAAACAGACTTAGCCAATTTTTCTCTTTTCATCTTATCTAATTATTTCAGACTTTGAACTGTGAGGAGACTTTCTATAAGAAACTCACTTATCTCATGATCTTCTCCATTTCACAAACATGTGTTTGCCTCGAGGGCTGTAACAGGTACAATGTCCTGTCTGTGGAAGAAATCAAAGAAAGCAAGGATTCCACGGATAATCAAAATATTTCCAATTCAATCTTGCCGTCAGAGGGGTCCCCTAGTGGGCTTGCCAGGGATGTTAAACCTGGACTTAATTCCTCTAACAAAAACAACAAAAAAACTACGAAAGAAGAAATCCCAGAAGATGTGTTTGTGTGTAGCATTAGACCCACATGAGAAATACGCCTATCTATTCAGATCACACCAGCTAGTAGCCGGAATGACTTCACCAAGCTTGACGTGCTCCTAGACTCGGGCGCAAATGCTATCTTTATTGATAAAACATGGGCACAAAAACACAAAGTACCACTTATACCCTTATGAAATCCTATCCCTGTGTACAACATAGACAGAACACAGAACTCCACTGGAAGTATTACCCACACTGTGGAGCTGATTGTCAAATTCCAAGGACATCGTGAGAAAATCACAGCAGAAGTAATGGACCTGGGAAAAAACTCATTTATCCTGGGATTCTCTTGGCTCAAATGCCACAATCCAGATATTGACTGGGCCAAGAGGACAGTAAAAATGACACAATGCCTGCAACACTGCCACATGCTCCAGCCAAAGTCAGCCTTTCTAGCTTCCCTCAAAAAAGAGGAGTATGACATTCAGTACCAAGTTTACGAAACAATATGTGCACTTGAAGTGCAACAGGAAACACCAAAAGAAAAGACTCCTGAAGAGCTAGTACCAAAGGAGTATCATAAATTCCTTAATATTCTCAAAAAAGGAATCTGAGTGCATGCCACTGCAGAAATCATGGGATCATGCAATTGACCTCAAGGACATGTTTAAGCCAAAGAAAGGACATATCATCCCTCTATCACCAACAGAGCAAGAGGAGGTTATGGCATTCCTTGATGACCAATTAAAGAAGGGGTACTGTATATACGCCCTTCTAAATCCCTCCAAATGTCACTGGTGTTCTTTGTCCCCAAGAAAGATGGGAAGAAACAGATGGTACAGAACTACCACTACCTAAACAAACACATGGTCAAAAACAATTACCCATTGCTATTGATTGTGCAACTTGTTGACAAGCTCCAAGGAGCTAAATTATTTACAAAAATGGATCTCAGATGGGGATACAACAATGTCTGCATTAAGGAAAATGATGAACGGAAGGCAGCCTTTACCTGCTTCTGCAGATCATTTGAACCCCTTGTCATGTACTTCAGGCTATGCAACTTGCCTGCTACGTTCCAAGCAATGATGAATGAAATCTTTGCAGACATGGATGATGTTGTAGTGGTCTACATCAACAACCTGATGATCTTTACAAAGACAGAAAACCAAGCTAAGCATGACAAAATTGTCCTGGAAGTGCTCAGAAGACTAGAAGAAAATGATCTATTTGTGAAACCCAAAAAATACACATTCCACGCCACAGAAGTTGATTTCCTTGGCATGATAGTTGGACGTGATGGGATTAAGATGGATCAAGAAAAAGTAAAAGCAATTCTGGAATGGCCAGAACCGAAAACAGTCAAAGGAGTTAGGAGTTTCCTTGAACTGGCAAACTTCTATTGAAGGTTCATCAAAGATTATGCAAAGGTGGCCAGACCCCTTCATGACCTTACAAAGAAGGAAAACCCCTCCTGTTGGGAAGAACCCCAACAGGTAGCATTTGACACACTCAAACTCCACTTCACCACAGCACCAATTCTGGCATTCCCAGACATAGACTGTGTCTTCTGCCTCAAAAGTGACACAAGCAATTACACAACAGGGGCAGTTTTATCTATAGAAAAAGAAGGCATATGGCACCCTGTCACCTTCTCTTCTCACTCCATGATGCCACAGGAATGGAACTACCCGATCACAGATAAAGAAATGCTTTCGGTAATCCAAGCCCTGGAACAATGGCGCCACTATCTAGAAGGTGCTAAACACCAATTTGAAATATGGAATAACCATGCAAATTTGCAATGGTTCATGCAAAGGCAGGGCCTCAACCGACAACAAGTGCACTGGGCGCAATACTTATCTAGATTCAATGTGGTCTGGTGTTACAAACCTGGACTATCCATGGGAAAACCTGATGCACTCTCTAGACAAGAAGATCACACAGAGGGAATAGAAGATGACAATAAAGGAGTTGTTGTCATCACCCTGGACAAGATTAGGATGACCATCTTGATCACAGATGAAGGGGATTCACTAAAACAAAAAAATTTTAACACCACTTGCCTACTGTCAGAAGCTGACATTCAAAAGCTATGCAAAAAGAATGCCATTTGTGAAGAACATGATGGCATGCTTACAGACAATTTGGGCAGACTTTACCCCAAGAGTAACCTATTACAGATGGAAGTCATCCAAAAACACCACAACTCCCCAGTAGCCAGACACCCAGGCTATGAGAAGATGCTAGACTTGTTGCAGCGCAACTACTATTGGTTCAGGATGGCCACAACAGTCAAGGAATATATTACTAGATGCAACACATGCCAAAGATTCAAGGGATCTAACATGGCCCCAGCAGGCCTTCTACACCCACTTAAAACCCCGTCATTACTGTGGAAACATATCTCAGCTGACTTCATCACAGACCTTCCCCTTTCCCACAGTTTTGATGCAATCTTGACGGTTGTTGACCAGTTCTCAAAAGAAGTAGAATTAATCCCTTGCACAAAAACATGTTTGGCCCTGGATACGGCCAAGTTATTCATGCACAATGTGTGGAAGCATCATGGCCTCCCACATTCCATTATTTCAGACTGAGGCCCACAATTTGCTGCACAAGTCATGCAGGAAATAAACAAAGCCCTCGGTATCTCCACTAAATTATCAACGTCTTTTCACCCTCAGATGGATGGTCAGACCAAAACAGTAAATAAAGAAGTCCAGAAATTCCTACAAATTTACTGCTTTGAAAAACAAGATCAATGGGCTAATTGGCTTGCCATTGCCCAGTTCTCTATAAACAGTAAAAAACATGTGTCAACCAAGATTGCACTCTTTGAAGCAACACAGTCTTACATACCTCACATAGGAATTGAACCCTTGCTGGTGAATAAGGCACCAGCTGCCAAAGATTTCACATTGGAAATGGAAGGTATGCTAGAAAGTGTGAGAAAAAATTTGGAAAAGGCAATAGAGCAGATGAAGCTCAATGCTGATAAACACTATTCAGCCACGCCAGAATATACTATTGGCCAGCAGGTCTGGCTTGCTATCAAGAACCTGTGATTGACCTGCACTTCTCGCAAACTCACAGAAAGGTGGCTAGGCTCCTATACCATCATTGGCTTGGCAGGGCCCAATGCCATAAAACTAAAACTACCGAAATATTTACAGATCCACCCTGTTGTCGACATCTCATGGATTAAACCCTACCTTGTCCCCATGGAAGGGCAAACTCCACCCCAGCCCAGACCAGTTCACATGACCGAAGACAGGGACAACAAAATGGAGGTGGACCATATTGTGGACTCTCACCTAAAAAATAAAAAACTTGAATATCTCATTTATTGGAGAGGCTATGATGACTCAGATCATATGTGGGAACCCAAGTCTAATCTCAGAAATGCAAAAGATGCTATCCATGATTTCCATGAATCTCACTCCTCCACCCACGCGCTCTCTCCATTAATCCAGCAGATTTCCTTCTGCTCTTTCAAAAGCGGCTGGAGCCATTTACTGACATTCACCTGCGCTGCCTTCCTTTCAATCACCTGGAAGTCGATCTTTAGAAGGGGGGTAGTGTTACAGTCCCACCCTTAGGGACTACATTTAAACAGACTTGGCCAATTTTTCTCTTTTCATCTTATCTAATCATTTCAGACTTTGAACTGTGAGGAGACTTTCTATAAGAAACTCACTTATCTCACGATCTTCTCCATTTCACAAACACGTGTTTGCCTCATGGCAAACCTTGTTCTATTAAACTTAACTCTATTTCTGACAGTTCATTTCCATGCAGTGCATGGCTATGCTGCCACACACATGCACATCATACATGTTCTATGCTTCTCTTCCATTCTGCCACTGCCATGTGGTTGCATCATGTTACTAATCTTCACTATGCCTGCCCTAAGCAGTATTGGTAGATTTAATATCAACATGTACATACAATATGATAGTATATAAAGGCCAAGGAATTGACTGGCATCCCCAGTCTGATTCTCTTGGAGTTTCATCTCTAAAGTGGACTTGTTCAACTCCTCCCCTTGTTAGTGGTTTATGCTGTCTAGTGGAAAGCCTAGGGCAGATTGACTTTGCTTTATTGGTTGTTTCAGTGATGATAGGCATAAGAGAGGGATCCTGGGAAGGGAGATGTGGCACAAAATGAAGATATAAGGAAAAGAGTGCAGCCAAGGAAGAGGATTGTAACAGATAGAACCTTACTAGGCAAGGGCATGGGTAACCCACGGGTTGCACTCCTGCAACCTGTAACCTTACCCATGACTTATCCGTACCCCTCCCAAGGGTATGGGTTTATGTGCAGGTTGGCACTTAGAGACCTGTAGCTCGGGTTTAGCTACAGGTCCATTGTTGCAAAGTGGCTGAGGGCAAGGGCAAGGGGCTGTGTTACAGTCCCACTCACTGGGACTACATTTCAATTGACTTAGTCAAATTTTCTCTTTTCTTTACCTTATCTGATCTTTTCAGACTTTGAACCATGAGGAGATTCCCTACAGGAACTCACCTATCTCATGCCCTTTACCATTCCACAAACATGTGTTTGCCTCATGGTGAACCTTGTCTTATTAAACCTAACTTTATTCTTGACAGTTCATTTCCATGCTGTGCATGGCTATGCTGCCACACACATGTGCCCACCACATGTTCATGCTTCTCTTTTCATTCTGCCACCACCATGCAGTCACATCATGTTATTAATCTCCATTATACCTGCCCTAGACAGTATCAGTAGATTCAATACAAACTTGTACATACACTATGCCAGTATATAAAGACCAAGGAATCGACTGGCAACCCCAGTCTGATTCTCTTGGAGTTTTCCTCTAAAGCAGACTCAATCCATTCCTTCACTTTCCAAAGTGGTCCAAGCTGTCTTCTGAGATAACCTAGAGTGCCAGTGAAACAACCAATAAAGCAAGTCAATTGCCTTAGGCTTTTCACTGGACAGCGTAAACCACTAACAAAGGAATGAGTTGATTGAGTTCACTTTAGAGGTGAAACTCCAAGAGAATCAGACTGGGAATGCCAGTCGATTCCTTGGCCTTTATATACTATCATACTGTATGTACATGTTGGTATTGAATCTACTGATACTGCTTAGGGTGGGCATAGCGGAGATTAATAACATGATGCAACCACATGGCAGTGGCAGAATGGAAGAGAAGTATAGAACATGTGTGATGTGCATGTGTGTGGCAGCATAGCTATGCACAGCACGGAAATGAACTGTCAAGAATAGAGTTAAGTTTAGTAGAACAGAGTTCGCCACGAGGCAAACACGTGTTGGTGAAGGGCGTGAGATAAGTGAGTTCCCATAGGGAGTCTCCTCACAGTTCAAAGTCTGAAATGATTAGATAAGATAAGATGAAAAGAGAAAATTTGACTAAGTCTGTTAAATGTATAGTCCTTGTGGTGGGACTGTAATAGCCTTGCTGTTGTGTTGACATTGCATCGTCATCATTGCTGTTGCATCAACATTGTGTTGGCATGCCCTTGTGTTGTTGTGGAGTGGGTGAGGGGGGAGGGCGAGGGTCGTCATCATCATTGCTGTTGTTGTTGCCATTGCATTGACATTGCATTGACATCATTGTCTGCATCACCATGCCCTCGTGTCATCACAAAGTGGGTGAGAGGGGAGGGTGAAGGTGTTACAATTCTATTCCTGGGTAGCGCTCTTTTCCTTATCTCTTCTTTTCGTGCTATGTCTCCTTTCCCGGGATCCCTTTGTTACGCTTATCATCATTATCTCCTTATCCTGGGACCCCTCACATTCACCATATGCGCCCTTTAACCCCTACACCGTTCCTTGCATTACTACCAGACAGAGGGTACTCTTTGCTTATCTTTTCTTAGTCATGGACGATTACTCCTTCAGCCGATTCTCTCATATCTGCTGCATATTCCTCTTACTCATCCTTCTTTCTATAACCTTCCATGACCTTCCATTCTTACTCAGCGGAACATTCTACTTAGTTCTGTCATGTTCTTTCGCTTACTCAGCAGATCTCCTCTCAAGTATATAAGTCCACACACTTGTACTTATTCTACACTCTTGATCTGCACAATACACACATCACATCTTTTGTCACTTGCTCCAAGGCCTGACCCGCCTTCGCCCCTAGTCGCCCCTTTGTCACACCAGAGCTCACCAAGCTCTTGATTATCTCTACAAGTCTACATCCTACTTTGAAGGACTCTCTACTCGTTCATCTCTTGCTTACCTCTATAAGTCTACGTCCTACTTTGAAGGACTCTTTGCTCTCTTTCCTTGACCATCCATAACGCTCACATAACAGAAGGTTGTCATCATTATCATCATTGTCTGTTGTTGTCACCGTTGCGTCATCATCATTGTCTGCATCACCATTGTCATCACCATTGCATTGACATTGTCATCTGCATTACCATGCCCTCATGTTGTTGCAAAGTGGGTGAGATGAGGGTGAGGGGCCATCATTGTGGTTGCCATTGAGTCAACGTGCCCTCAGGGGACAGGTACAGGTTTTGTCACAGGTCACAAAGTGTGGCCCACACCCATACCCAAGCAGGTAAGGGTATCCTACCCGTGGGTTATCCATACCCATGCCATTCCCTAAACCTTACAGCATTTAGCCATTTGATAGCAGTTTTGTAGGAGCCATCATAGGCGTCAGGTACTCCAATGCAGAGTTCTGTAGGTTTTGTAGACATGGGATTTCAAGGTGGATTGGTAGGGATGAAAAAGGCAGGTCCTAGGATGGAAGAAAAAGGGGAGGAGATAGCTGGTGGGGTGATTGGAGTAGGTTCTGAGGAGGATGGTTTGTTGGTTGTTGTTTTTTTTTTAAGAGTTAGGCTTAAGAGTTAGGCTTGAGGTGAGCTGGGAGGCAAGGTTCAAAGTTTTGTCAGATTCCTCAGTTGAGGGGATGGGGAGATCAAGGTCAAGGTCAAGGGTTTCTTCTTCCTGGAGTTCTTCTGGTTCAAGAGAGGATTTGACTGGATGAGGTCTCCTCCAGCAAGAGTCAGGGTGGGTGATTCAGTGGGAAATGGTGGAAGACTACAATGGGGTAGCTTCAGTCCAAAGAGCTTAACCTTTTGTTACACTTGGCCCAGGTAGGGATGAGCATAGACCTAGTGAGGTCAAAGGTTCGAGTTACACAGGGCTTCTGGTGATGAGGACTTGCACAAGGACTTCTTGGCAAGGGTCAAAGGTTCAAGGTAAAAGAGCAGAGAGCCCTTCTAAGTAGAGCAGAGACTTGTAGAGGCAAAAAGCAGCAAAGAGGAGGTGTATTCCTAGGTAGAGAATACACAGGTTATTTCAAGGGTTTATATAGCCAGGCCTAGATTCCATGATGTAATCAAGGGAACAGCATAGAAAGAAGAAGAATGTCATAGAAGATATTAGTAATACAAGTGAAAGGACACAAGGGAAAGTTGTAGAACAATGGATGAGTCAGTAAAAGAAAACAATAGAAGGTCAAAGAACATACATATGTAGTAAGCAAAGATAAGTCAGGCGGGGCCCAAACAGCAAGACTCATAAAGAAGTAAAGCAAAGGAAAAGAGGAAATCATAACAGTTACACAATAGACTCATCTACCAAGCCCTGTGAGAGATCCTAGAACCACTCAAGATAGCTGCACATGTTGGAGTAATGATGAATGATCCAGTTCAGAATTTATGGTACTGCTATACTCTATTAGTGGCTTACATCAGAGACATCCCAGAAGAGTGCCTCATAGTATGCACAAGTCTTAAAGCATCACTGCTCACATTAGCTACATCAAAGCAGTTCAGCAACCCCATTCTATACCATCTACATACTGGATCTCATACACTTGAAGCCATTTGCAAGGTGCTTGAAAAGTGTAATCCACAGGATTACACAGCATTTGTTAAAATCACCAGGGTGCTGTACTTAAACAGTGTCACTGAGCCATTTTGGTTGTAATGGCTATTGTCTTGTCCATCCTATTTCCTTCACTCCCAAATTCTTTACCATTTCTTCTGGTTTTCCTGGAATCATGACATAAAGTGGTGCATTGAAGTTGTCACCCCACTTGAGATTGATTTCTACTTCTTGCTTCTGCAACCTGCTATCAGGCATTGAGCCTTTAAGGAAGGCATTTCAAAATTGAAGCAAGTCACTGGGCATGACCAGTGATCAATCCAGAGTTACATTGTGGGTATTATCACTGGCACAGTTCCTTATTGTTTCCTTCTTGCTGTTACGATTCTCTTCCTGGGTAGTGCTCTTTTCCTCATCTCTTCCTTTCATGCCACATCTCCATTCCTGGGGTCCCTTTCCTATGCTTACCATCATTATCTTCTTATCCTGGGACCCCTCACATTCACCGTACATGCCCTCTAACCCCTACGCCATTCCTTATACTACTATCAGACAGGGGACACTCTTTGCTTATCTCTTCTTAGTCATGGATGATTACTCCTCCAGCCGATTCTCTCATATCTGCTGCATGCTCCTCTTACTCATCCTTCTTTCCATGGTGTTCCATGACCTTCCATTCTTACTTAGTGGAACATTCTACTTAGTTCTGTCATGTTCTTTTGCTTACTCAGCAGATCTCCTCTTGAGTATATAAGTCCACACATTTGTACTTATTCTACACTCTTGATCTGCGCAATACACGTGTCGTATCTCCTCTGTCTTGAGTCACTTGCTCCAAGGCCTAACCAGCCTTTGCCCTTAGTCCACCTTGTCGCACCAGAGCTTGCCAAGCTCTTGATTACTTCTACAAGTCTACATCCTACTTTGAAGGACTCTTTGCTCTTTTACCTCTGCTTGTCTCGACAAGTCTACATCCTACTTTGAAGGACTCTTAGCTCTTTCTTCTCAACCATCTGCGACGCTCACGTAACACTTGCAGTCCATACTCTTGTCAACTTTCATTACCTCACTGTTACAGTCTGGGTTCCTCTGGACCTAACCCTAACTCCAGAACTCCAGAGTTGTTGCAGGAAAGTGGAGTGTTGGATTCAGCATATGTGCTGCCCCCTTGCTAGGTTGTTGCTCTGGTATTTCAGTTGAAGGTTGGAGGTTGGATGAGTAGATGGAGAAGAAGCATAAGGATAGTCACTGGGACTTGGGGATTGGAATGTAAGAAGACTGAATCAGTTATGAAGCTCAATAGTACAGAAGATGTACTATACAGTAAGTTTATATATGAGAAAGGAGTACATAGGATTTGTAATGGAACAATGGAGATTAGTAAAGTCTGAAGAATGGATAACTAGATGCCAGGGCTGCATCACAGCACTGAGTACTTGGAGGCCAGAGCAGTGCACACAGCCAAGCACAGGATCAGAGCTATGTACAAAGTGAAACTAGTATGGATATACATAGATAGAAATGGAGAGATGAAGGGAGGAATGTAATGGAGGTTTGAAGGCCTGGAGTAGCATTCTGAGCAAGAATGCTCTGGAGTTTGTGTCTTCTGAATGTAGAGTTGGGCCAGAGGGTCAGAGATGGCTAGGAGGATGAATGAGATATGACAGTGAGATGGAAATTAAGAAGACTGTACTTGATAGGGAAAAGGTTTAGCTGGTGAGTTAGCACAAATAAGTCATGCAGTGTGAAAAAAGGGGAAGCTATGTTTAGACATATGGTACTCCCTAGGAGTGGTTCAAAGGGAAGAAAAATGACTAAGTCATGTAGTATAGAAAAGTATAGAAAATGTAGTGTCTGTAACAATGATGACACAAGTGTGGCCAAGTTCACTGAGCAGAGGTGACAAGCCAAGGAGAAAAAGGCAGTGGAGGAGCAAAGGAGGGCTGAGGTGGAGGTGGAGGCTAAGAGGAAGATAGAGGAGGAGGCAAAAAAAAAAGGCAGAGGAGAAGGCAAAGCACAAGGCTGAAGCACAGAGGAAGGTGGTGGAGTGGGAGAGGTTGCCAGTAGCCTAGGAGGCACACCTCACAGTAGAGGAGGAGTGAAAACCCAAGGTGGCTGAGAAGGAGGCCAAACAAAAGGTAAGTGGTGCTCACCACAGAGTTGGTGTGTGCTTACAAGGGCAGGTGGAGGAAGTCCAAGTGGAGCAGAGTGGAGTGGGTGGGAAGGAGAAGGAGAGGGCTGCAGAGCAGGGTGATTGTGTGTGCTATGAAAAGAAAGGAATTGTATGCATGCCTCCAACTGAGGGTAATGCAACTGCTTGTGCAACATGTTAATCAGTGAGGATGAAGTGCATACAACCTGGAGAGGAGTCAATGAAGTCAAAGGTGATGCACTGGAGAAAGCACACAGAGAACAAATTGCCATGGGGGAAGAGGAAACAGGCATGCATGGTGGAATTAAAGGGGGCCAAGGGATCAGAGGGTATGAGGAGATCTCAGAGGTTGGGACAGAGTGTAGAGAAAGGGGTTGCAGGAGAAGGGCTGTCTGGGAGTCTGTTTCATCATCTTGATGAGCAGAACTCACTCCTGGATGGGCTGGTAGGTTTGAAGGAATGGGAGATATATGGAGGGTGGCTGGGGATGGATGATGAGGAGACAGATGAGGATGGAGATGTGGAGGTGGGTGGGTTGGAGGTGATGGAGTTGGAAGAGGTGAGTGTGGAGGTGAGAAAGGTGGGAGCAGAGGTTGGGAAGAGTTGGAGAGCTCCAAAAGCTTAAAGAGTGTTGTATCCCATTCATTCCTCCTAGCCATCTCAGGCCCTCCACCCCAACTCCACACTCACAAGACACAAACTCCAGAGTGTTCTCACTCAGAATGCTACTCTGGACCTCTGAACCTCCACTATGTTCTTTCCTTTGTCTCTCCATTTTGATATATCTATATCTGTACTAGTCTTCATCTCATATGTAGCTCCAATCCAGTGCCAGGCTGTGTGTGCCACTCCAGCCTCCAAGTATCTGGTGCACAGCCCTGGTATGTAGTTACCCAACTCCAGACTTTAGTCAGCTCCATTGTTCTGTTACAAATCCCATGTACTCCCTTCTTCATATATAATCTCATAGTACAACTCCTGTACTCCTTAGCTTTGTTATCAAATCAGTTATCCTCTGTTCTGATCTCCAAGTCCTAGTAACTATCCCCTACACTCTTTAATTCTCTGCACATCCAATTTCCAACCTCTATCCAAAATCAAGAGCAACGACCTAGCAAGGGGGCAGCACATAAGCTGAACTCAACACTCCACTTTCCTGCAATGACTCCAGAGAAACCCAGACTGTAACAGAGAGCAGAGCAGATGAGAGCAATGATAACATGTAGGTGTAGGTACCCATGTAGTAGCAATGTTGCAAAAAGCAACATAACAATGGAGCACCATAAAAATCTCAGAGGGAGGAACTGAGTCAGATAACTGTATGATCAGAGTACTGATATGGCAAATCTGGGTTAGAGACACCTTCAGAAAGGATTGTTAACAGAGTCTAAAGGGGAGACAGAGGGAGTAGGAGGTTGGGGGTGTT
>JBBPRA010000478.1:0-22058 GCA_038092775.1 Boletus rubescentipes
ATCCAGGTTCATATTGAGCCCTAAGATGGAAAATCTGGAATTCAGCATCTTTCCAGGTATCATACCATGGGTTCTTCCTCTTCCAAATCTGTCTCCACTGTGCATCCATCAGTTCATTCCATAGGCATTGTGGGAGAATGTCTGAAACCACAAATTGATTCTCATCACCATAAGGTGCCAGCCTTG
Organism: Boletus rubescentipes; assembly: GCA_038092775.1. Classification (NCBI taxonomy): domain Eukaryota; kingdom Fungi; phylum Basidiomycota; class Agaricomycetes; order Boletales; family Boletaceae; genus Boletus; species Boletus rubescentipes. Next base: position 187 of record JBBPRA010000478.1, read on the forward strand.
TGTGACGATGGTGAGCATAGAGGTATTCATTCTTGCCAGGTTGGCAGATGATATCCCCTTCTAGGTGCTCATACATCCCTGGATATTTGACATACATCTCGACCACAAAGGGATCAATTGTGTCATTAGGGACTGCAGCATTCCAGATGTCAATGACACTCTGGTTAAAGGTAGTAGAGTTGCAGACAAAGATCTCAAAGCCTTGATGGTGAACTGGAATTTGTGGAGTCTGATGATAAGATTGCATGGGGAATGCCAGTCCTGTGCCTTCATAAATGGATGCCAAAGGTTTGCCATAATAAGAAGTAGTCCTGAGAGCAATACACTGTCTATGTCGCCAGAAGAAAGGAAAGAAATTGCCATCTATGATCATGTCTGGTCCATTGTAGACAATTTCAATGAGAACCAGATGAGCAAGGCGAGAAGTTATATGGAGAGTTGGACGAGGGAGATCATCCAGAATGAGGGGAACGTTCTTGTCAATCCAGAGGGTAGGAACGTGATTGACCAGGACGATTTCTCCTGGTTCTTCTCCTGCTCCTCTCAATTCGACTGTTTCCAGCCAAAAGGAGTAATCAGGAAGAGGAAGTTCCCTCTGGAAGTGGACAATCCGATCTAAGAATGGATCGTAGATGAGGGGATTGATCATCATGGCATAGTCTTTGTAAGACATGCCAATTCAGATATGCTCTGGCATGTTCTCGTCCACTGAATTCTCTCCAATGGATGGTAATGGACTCGTACTCAAGGGATAACATAGCATTGGAGAGGAACTCTGCATCCACAAGTTCTCCAGGAGGGACCCTTGGCAGATTGGGCGAGGGAAGGTGATTGGAATAGACATAAGGAGGAGATGATGCTATTGGAGTATGAAGAGGAGCAAAGTAATACTCAGGAGATGCTGATAGATGAGAGGAAGTGAGAGAGGCCGGTGATAGGAATGATATGTGAGAGGCCAGTGAATCGATGTATGATGTGGGAGGAGGAAAGAGATCAGGACGACGACGATTGGTACAATTTCTATGAGAGCAATTGTCCCCACAGAGAATAGTGCAGCAATTGTAATCGAAATTCCTATGACAGCACCAAGTGCACTAATGGGAATCTGCCCTATAGATAGGACAACTCCGAGGATTCTGAGAACAAAGCCTGGTACACTGATGCCTTGTTAGATGAGAACTACTAACCTCATTTGGAACAGATCTTGATCTAAGTCTGGATCTGTTCAAGCGATGATGAGGTGGTCTCATTAGTCTCTCTTCATATATGACAAAGCGAATGAAGAGGATAAAGGCATAACCCATAATCAATCTATGAATATGGTGGTACCATTGTATTCTCATTGTGAAGCCCATAGAGGCAAACACAAGAGAAAGTAATTCACTCATGGTAAGCAGAAGACCAAGAGCAAGAGCATCCAGCATCGCGAGGCGGAAAAAGGGCATCTTTTAAGACAGACCTTATGAGCCTAGGCGGGGCTCATAACCTATCGGAATTGCTAGTTCCGACCAGGTGCAGAGGCAACAGCGAAGGGATGAACCAGTGAGGGAGAATACTCACTTGGTGCTTGATACTCTTGCAAGTAGATTGAGGAGCTATCACTCGATTGTATGAGTTGAGAGCTTAGTATTTTGGGTCATAAGGACCCAGCTTATATACATCCAAGGTGTTGTTTGTACGAGTGGATGAAACTATCAGTAAAGGGCGAAAGAGTCCCAGGAAAGAGCCCATGATGAAAGGAAGAGAACATATTGTGCAATAACAGCACAATATGAGATCAGAGTGGTAAGTAATCGCACTAGATTGTAAGTATATGGTGCGAGATAACGAAATATGACATCATTAATAAGAATAGAATATGATGTCGTAATGATCACCAAAGAATGGTATGAAATGGTACCATAATGGTGTGACTGATATAATCATGTCAGTCATGTTAATGACTATAGTGACTGACTAATGTCAGTCACGCTTATCCTAATAAGTATAGGAGAAATACATCTAAAGAATGTCAGTCACGCTCATTAGTGTCAGTCAGGACACTGTAGTAAGTAATAAGCATGAAGAGCAAACTAGACATTACTATGTCATTTCCAAACATTAGAATGACCAACAACTCGGAGGCAAGCTGATTTCATTAAGTTGCATCTGTCGGTGCTGCGGAAAGCAATGTCACTGCGCCTCGGTTGGGATCGATTGATTTCCTTCACATCGCGATATGGACTTCCGGACTACTAAACGTCTAAACGTGAAGAGGCTCGGATCCATTCCCCGTTGATATCAAATATGTTTTTCGGTAAGCCTCAAACTTTCCGTGAAACACGATCAGAATCAGGCATCAAAGGGATCGCGCCGGGTACCATTTCCTCGTGCTCTTTTCTCTCTCTTCCATATCAAGTCTTTCCCTATTCTCATCCACTCATCCTTTTCACTTCATGTCAGTGGTGCTGTCTCTAAACTTATCCATCTAGCACGTTTCTTGGTCACTTTTCGTCGAATTCTTCCACTACTAGTAACACCGTGTTACGTTGGCTTCTGATGTGCAGCGTCTTCATTTTAACCTGGTTATACATTTGCATTCCTTTCTCCACACACACCTACAAGCAAAGTTCGTGCTGAGGTTCGATTGTTCTATGATGTGGCTTCTATACAGAATACTGCACAGCAAGACTGTGCAAGAGAACCAATTATAGTCGAAAGGGTTTTCAGTGAGCCATGAAAGCACAGGAAATGTGGTACTAAATTGTCACAAAGATCTTGAAACGCTGTGAAAATCACCGTGTTCCCCCCTTCCCTGCGTTAATTTATGTAAATATTGAGATTGCCTAGATGTCAGTGTATCGAGGAAAAAGACAAATCTGTATTGAGTCTGTGTGTAAGATGTTCCTGATACCCTGACCCGCCGTGATGTGCTAGCAGATAGGCGTTTAATGACGCCCGGAGTGCGTACGGGGTCCGAGCGCGCCCACCCATATCTCTACGGCTCGATGCTTGCCTCTTTAGAACAGATTGGTTACCAGACTGACATACAACGCCATATTGCACCTACATTTCGTCATGTCACCCGGATCGCAGGCGATCAAGCACACCATCGAAGCGCGGGGGTCGTTTGATCCAACCAAGGGTAGGTCCTTGGTGACCAGACTAGTTTATCCCCCTCCATTTCGTTGTATCTAGCCCAATTATCGTACACAGATCCGTAGCTACTTGAAACTCATGTCTGCATAGAACCTTGATCATTTCTCCGACCTGACCTCACGCGTTGGCTGTCTCGGGAGGACGAATGACCAATTTCGTCGCACTCACGCCGTCCTCTAATCGTTTCAGCCCAGACACGATGCCGTTCAACCCTCCCGGCAACACCTCAACATGATTCGGCTACAAATCCATTCCCTCTTTCGTCAACCAAGTCACTCTCAACGACAATGCACGCACCTTGATCTTTCCTTCCTCCAACCACCTTGTCAGCGCGCTCGCAAACTTGGCGCCGAGCGCACGGTTTGCGGGTGGATGAAAAGAACCAATAACAAAGAGAACCTTTTTTCCACTCGCGTCATCGTCTCCACCCACTTGGAGTGGGCTGACAACAACGAGGGTACCCCCGGGTGCCAAGAGAGCATAGGCAGCTTGCTGCGTTTCTTTGACGGACACCGCGTCAAAGATGTACGACAGAGGGATGGTAACGAGTTTTCGGACACGTTGAATGAGTGCGGCTTTCGACAGTTTGCGATCCAGGATGTGCGTTGCGCCCAGGGAGAGGAGTAAGTCTTGGTTGTGGAGTGAGGCGGTCGTGATGATGGGCGAGAAACCAGATAATTTGGCAAGCTGAATCGCTGTGTCAAAGGAGGAGAATCGGTATGCAAGTGTGATATCGTTTGGTGGAATGCTCACCTTGTTGACCGACAGAAGCTGCACCACCAAATATGACAATGGGCCGGTCCGCGTACTTGCCAAGACCGCCTTTTTCGAACGGAGGAGTGAGTGCTATACCCTGTGGTCGTTGGGCATAGGTGGCCACCGCAAACGGGTTAAAAGCGACAAGGATGGAAGCGGCTTGGTCAAATGACAGGTTTGGTGGAATCTATACGCCGTTTCGTCAAACGAGGCAACAACCGCAAACTTAACAAGCCCAACCTTGGCCGCAAGAACTGCGAGCACTAAACAATACTCTTGGAACGATGCGTACTTGTTCTTCAAAGTCGTCTGGAACAACCTGCCAGTGTCCATGTCCTGTGCTAAGTATATGCACCCCGAGAGGCAGAGGGTACCGTAACAGACACTTTGTCACCTTGTGCCAAGTTAGTGACCCCATCACCAACTTCTTGAACAACGCCAGCACCCTCTTCGCCAAGGACAACGGGGTACTTTGTGATCTCGAAAAAGCCCGACTTTGGAATTTTCACGTCAAGTGGATTGAGTGCGCTTGCTTCGAGTTTGACAAGAACTTCGCCTGGACCGGGCTCTGGAATCTCGTTCTTGCCCAGTATAAACTTGGCGCCGATTCTTGGGAGCCAGAGTGCTTTCTGGGTGACCATGGAAGATGTCTCTGACTCGGGAGCGGGCATGAAGAGGAGGAATCGATGCCTACCGTAGTCTTGGAGTCATTTATCTCCGTTCGTCGAAATTCCTTGCGTACTGCACCGCATCGACTGAAGGTTGCGCCCAGTGCATAGCAACGAATATCCGAGTAGAAGTGCACTCAGTACTGGATAGAGTCAGTGACTAGTGTATTCCACACCTGTAGAAGTACACTGTGATGTATGAGTACAAGGTGTGAAGTAGTAACAGACGGATCTCACCTCAGTACTGGATAGAGTCAGTGACTGAGGTGTAGAGTCGCGTCGAGACGAAGGTTATCTACGTGATTATGTAATACGGATCTAACCGAGTCCGTTTGTACCGTAGTCCATACGAGAATAATACAACAATCCGTGCTACCCGCCGGAAGTGTTCAAGTTGTGCCTGTACTCTGGTGATTGAAAGTTGGGTCTGATAAAGCGAGTCGCGACGCCCTGAACTCTGAATCGAGCGTTCCATGGATCCTAGAATCTAGCTACATACCTGCCAAGTGGCCCCGTGACGACGTCACGCGTTTCCTAAGCAGCAGTCACAACGTCACGATTCAGCGTGAGAGTCTTCTTCCTTCGCCCCGCCGCTTAGGGCCCTAACAGGTTTACGCTACATCAGTGGGGGCTTTCCATGTCAAATCCTTCCCTCAAGTTAGATGACACTAACACTTCGAGTTTCGTTCTAATCATATATACGACATTTAGTATACTCATTTATATAGAAAACCATCTAGCAATTCAAAATCGATACCACGAGTCTCTAAACCAATAAAACGCGCAGCATAAATGTTATAATGATCGTGTAAGGCTGTGAAAATGAACGTCCGCGCTGCCCCCGCAACGAAGTATTGTCTCGATGACACTTTGTCGAGGAAAAAGACAAGTACGGTCCATTTCTAATCAGGGGCCGTACCCCTTTTCGTACAAGACGAGGTATGCTGGACGGATGGCGTCCGCATTATAGACCACATACTCGTCTTCTGCAAAGGCGCTCTGCAATCCAGATTTTCCAAATACCTACACCGTAACAACAAGATAATCGAGAGGGAAAAGAGGAGATGAGAAGGACGAGTCATCGCGAAGCAACAAGGAAAAGTTGACCCACACAGTCATACCCCAAAGGTGGGCCCCTGATGGTCGGGTTTTCGTGGTACATCTCGTATGTATTGCCAAGTACGACGCGGCAGACAAGCATGGCCTTGACTCTCGAACTGGGATCATGGATGTTTACAGCATACTGGTCAGCCCTGGAAGGCACAGATTAGATCTACCACTCGTATCGGAAACCGTGGAAAATATGAATTCTGACTTGGAAGACGAATGGCTGGTATAGATACCCGCACCGAGTCGGATACCACCCCCATTCCTAGACGCGCCACAATCAGAAACTGATCAAACGCATTCGGGCTATCCACGGGGAAAATGGAAACGTACAGTGGAACCTCCCGTTTCCGCTGAAGGTGTGGTTCGAACCCCATATGAATGGTCTCGCACATCCAACACGCCTTATTGTTGCAAGGAGAGAGGTTTCCTTGCTCACCCAGAGTGCACGCGCGAACTGTGCTCCGAAACCGCTTCTGTTCGTTACCCGAGGAAAACCCACGGCGCTTGAATTGTCCTTGAGCTTCAACAGTATCCCTGCTCGCCCAATTTAGACTGCAGAAAATAGGTGGGGTGGTGGCGAATGCCTCACCTATATTTCTCAAAGCTTCTTTGGGAAGATTCCGTCCAAGTGATCATGTAGACCGCTAGTACCTTTGGACGGGGAGCTGACCTCCAACACTTGATGAATTGCGTTGCGACTAGGGGTAGAAGGCCAAGTCCAATGTCTAGCTCCGAGAGATAACCATCGAGAATCCACAGTATATACCTTTGACGAACATTTCATGGTGGGAGGGGAGGCACTTTAGTTCCGGTGCAGATCGAGCAGCGGACTGACCGCAAGCAACGGAACAAAATCTGTGGTCTGGAAGCTTTGGTTGTCGCTGACATTGAGGACAGGCATTCGATATCAATACCAGCTTAGAGCAGGATGGCGGATGTTGCTGAGCATGAGATGAGTGGTGGTTGGCGGAATGATGAATACAGTACAGTTGGGCATCTTGGATAGAGTATTGCCAGGAAGGCAGCACATGAGACGATGTCCAGGTCAGCGGAAGTTGAGCAAAAGGAATATCGTATGCATGTGGCAGGAACGGACCTGGCCATCGAAGGATGTTGGCCGGCCGCCGTGACGAGGTAGACATGGTTGAAGGGGGCATACTTTGTGGGGGATCTGAGCGTGCTGAAAGTTCTATCGGAGTGATGGCTTCTTAAATCACGGACGCGAAAGTCATTCTAACACCTTGCATGAACGCGTTCATGGTATCAATTTCACTGGATCGACAGGTAGAGTTGCACCCCAGTCAAACGTAAGCCTGCCGGTGAGCGGGGAGACGAATAAAACACGCAGATAATCAAAGCGCTTGGCGAAGAAGCCACAGCTTGGTGGGACCCCTTAAAACAGTGTTGGGGTTGAGTCATGGATAGCCCCAATTTCACGAGTGCTACCTCGGACGTTGTACTTGCCATAGCAGGGCATCTGCATCAGTCCTCGGACGCAATAGAGACCTTGGTTTCTTTACGTGAGGTAATAGAAGGTCAATGCACGTCCGCCGCAATTTCCGAATGTTCTTAGAATAGATTGACAGGTGTTTGCGCTTCGGTCCTTCCCCTTCGCCCTCCTCCCCAAACCTTGGCTGAGCTTCCCATGCCACCCGATGCTGTAGTATTGAAGGTTCATTCTCGAAAATTGTAAAGATGGAGTGAAACTTCGATTGCGGCAATCCCTTCATTTTCACGGCGCCGCGCACGTTTACATAAGCGAGCTTTCGCGCACCGCCGGCACTTCCAAACCACCCGAAACATATCCATATTTGGACATCTAGCTACAACATTCCCCCCTTGAGCTTGAGCTTCATGTGACATTTATAAACAACGCATTAGACAATTGGAAATTTTTTTGAATACATTTTTGTCCCTTTGGGGTGCATTACCCTATGTAGGACATTTCTAAGTTAGGTACATAAAGAGGCACCTGTGCCCCCGCCGCATCCCCGATCTCTCAAATGCCGATTGGAACATTCTACTTCCAGCTCGGTTGCAACCTCTGCATTGATTCCTGTATTAGATGGTCATGAGTACTTAGTAATTGCTGTGACTACCTGGCAGGCGCAATCCAAGCACTTCAACTAAAATGAAGCTCAAACATCGGCCAGGCCGTGTACAGGATGGTAGGTCGGACACCTGAGGATCGGGTGTAAATTCCTGTCGATTGCGAAGAGGAGCTGGTACCTGGACTGCTTACCTCCAATAAGGCAACGGTCTTGCTGTGGTGCTATTCGATCTCGTGCTGAGGCGCAACAGAGAAGGGGCCAGAGGGTTGATGAACAAAATGCAGAACATGTCGACACGTGTTGCTTCGTTCAATTCACTCACGCTAAAATGAGATACCTACCAGACGCCACCTTCGGAAGGATCCGAACTAGTCATAGTCAGCTGGCCTTGACAGGACGGCGTGCATGAGACTACAAGCCGTGGAAATCTGACATTCAATCGATACGCAACACAACATTTGCTATTTCACCTCTAAAACCCTCACTGCCAATCGTTGCGGATGGTGCAGCGAACGACATGTTGGCTTGCGTGAGGTAATCACCCCATATGTTGAGCGTGGTCTGATACCAATATGTCTCCGAATGACCACCTTCCTGTACGATGGTTGCGAATGTATGTTCCCTAGACGCCTGAATGGTCACGTTCGTCCAAAGATCCGGCTTCAGTCGGAATGCAGGTGGGAGCGGGTAATACTCCGCATTAGAGGAGAACGTGAGAGAAGACGCGTACAGCGTAGAATCTGTCCCCCTGAACAGCTCCGCGTCCGTTGTATCCCCCGTCGTCCGCACATCGGCAGCACGAGGTCGTACGCTGAATGAGAGTGTGTACGGAGGACCGACGGATTCCACACCAGTGTGGAACGGCAAGGAAGGCAAGTCCTCGAACGCAAACACAACGTCCCCTGATGCCTTGTTCTTTACAGCACGGTTAAGATTCTGACCCGGGGCGCGGGCATTAAGTGGGGGATAAGCGGATTCAAATTGCTCTATAGTTAGCTCAGACGAGCGGATCCCAGATCCCGCCCAGGTTTTCTCCGCGAACACGGCAAGAGACTGTGACAGCTGGTAGTAGGTCTCTAGGGGTGTCGTGGCATTTGGTCCCCAGTCGTTCCAGAGTGCAAAGATAGCACCTCGGAGTCCCGTGGTATTGTAAGCCGTGTTGTTGGCAGGATCACTTGCGGTAAAGATATTAGGCGCCCATCCGCCGCCTTCCGCAGTAGCACCGGAAAAGAGGAGGGGAACATTAAGTGTCTGGGGGAAGCCTCCTTCTCCAGGAATTTTCCCGTCGAGGTAGAGGAAAGCCTGTTCTGAATTGATCACTTGGTAGCCAGAGCCAAGGAGATCAAGAGGGATGGAAGCGGATGGAAAGTCCCAATGTTGTATGGTCACGTTAGTCGAAATGGTAGACACGTTGCTTGGTTCGTATGTACCCCAGACACGAATGTTCTTCCCACTGATTCCTCTGATGTAGGACGACAGTTCGTTGACGAATGAGATGTATTCATCAGCGAGTGACGATAAATATTCATCAGCACCGATGGAGACCTCGGCAGATGAAAACCAGGGGAGAAATTGGGACCAAATGGATTGAATGGTAGGTATGGTTTCTGGATAGCTAAGGTTGAGAGAGTCAGGTGTCGCGTTCAGCATCAACTGGGGACGCCACTGCGATATCACAAGAGAATGTCCAGGAGTGTCAATCTCAGGCACAATGGTCACACCACGTCGTGCACAATGCGACTGCAGATCAGCAAAGCGAGTGAAACTCCATGACTCGTTACGATGAGGGACGAGGCCAGCGATTGACGAGTCTCGGGGTGGTCTAAACCGGAACCCAGAGTATAGTGAACGCCAATCAGGGCCGTAGAGTAGTGAAGGTATCCAGAGATTGTCGGAGGAATGAATATGAAATTCATTAATCTTGAAAAAGGACGCGTATGTGCAAATCTCAGCTAAAAAATGGATTGGTACGAGGTGTTGGTCTGCATGAAAAGGTACCTACCAAGGAACTCGGTCGTGTACCAATGACGTCCAGCATCGAGCATGAAACCTCGCACCTCCCAGCCGGGACTATCGGTGCCGTTCCCAGCTGGAATGGTATACGTTCCGTTGTACCCTTGCTTGGACAACGCGAGCTGTTGTAACAATGTCCTTGTTCCCCACCACGCGCCAATCGAGCCAGAGCCATATATAATATATGAGGAGTTTGAGACAAGGAAATCATAAGCCTCGGGTGTAGGGATGCCTGAGTAAAGCGTGTGGTTGCTTGGAGAACTAAGCGTAAGGATAATCACTGAACAACCACCATCGATATGGGTCTGGTTGAGCGGCGTAACTTGTACCGGAGGGAGGGTAAAGGATGTCAGATGGACCAAATCGGATCGGAAAGTCTCTGCGAAGTCTAGCAGGGTAGGTCCATTGGAATGAGAGCCGCAATCAAATGCAAAAGCTTCGTCGACGAAAATTTGTGTTTCTGGGCCGAGAGTGAACACGTGTCCAAGTTCGTCGGGATAAAACAGATGTACAGATGGAATCTGGGGCTGAAGGACCTCTGCATGGACGCCGGCCGCAAGCAGGACAACGATAAGGATACGAGGAAGCCACATTGTGGTGGATTCGGTGAATTCGGCGGTGAGAGTCGAGTCAGAGCGTTCTTCAAGCTCAACTTCTACGGGGTGCGTTCGTTTTCCGTCGTGCAATTGCTATATGCCATTGATAATTGATCACCTGGTCAGGTACATACGACAAAATGCCGTGTTCCAGGATCGAGCACATGGAGCAAGCTTCTACTGCAAAGCCTCGTGACATAGCCACCCGTTTATTCCCAGACTTTTTGCCCGTTTGGTCTACCCATGAGGTTGGCCACTTTTTCAAAACCCATCCACAACTTCATTTCTTACAAGCCCACATGAGATATCTTATGTATTTATTGGTTACGCGAAGTTGAACGAGCCCGTTCTATGGCGTTTTCATTGAGATATTAAAATCAGTGTAGCTCCGACAAAAGTCACAGGTACATATAGCGGCGAAGCGGAGACCAAATTCACCCGTAGAAGACGACGGCGCAGGCACTCCGTCCATTCCTGGTGGGGTCAGACAAAAATTGATTAATTAGTTGATTCGCGCGAGCGCGAAGGAAAAAAAAGACTTACACTGGGTTCGGAGGGTTGTTTTCTCGTATCTCAACCTGCTGAACAGCAGTACATCTCATTCTGAGCGATGGGAATGTCATTCCAAAAAAGGTAACTCCACTTAAGTGGAATTCAAACTCCGATAAGTCTTACTACCCCACCAGGAATGGACGGACGGCCACGGCGAAATTCTCCACGTGAGGACCCGAAACGATCTATCTCCTTGCAACTCATCTCATTATGCGTTACGATAAGTTCGGAGCGTGTACTGCTCGAGAAGCACTCAACTCTCACCCACTAGAGTACCCAGATCGCATGTCATTGAACAACCTTTCGGCCTGTCTCCCCAATCAGCTCTGGGAAATGGAGAACCTTGACAAGGACAGTGTCCTCAGCTGAGTGGCAGACGGGCTTCATCTAGAAGACGATCACCTAGATCCTTGCGATATGTCTCCTCACTTGGTATAAGGAGTTCGGGGCAACTGAGGACCTCGACGAAGCCCTCATCCTTGCTCGAAATGAACTGGCACTTCGTCCGCCCGTCCTTGCGGGCTTCCATCATGCTCGGTTCACATGATGGAGTCAGTTGAATGACAAAGAGGGTTCAGAGTTCTGCATCTCCAGAGTCACTGAGGGGCTGAGCAAGAATCAATGGAACCACCCTGTGTGTCACTATCTCCCAAATCAGAAACAACCGTTCGAGTCCACCACCGCTCTACAATTCTACTCGTCGTCCGATGCGATTCGGAGAATCCTAAACCTGTGGATCTCTCTGCGTGTCATATGACTGTCGGGACAGATGATTCCGGATGAGATAATGAAGGCAATACAGCTCTTTCTGTCACAGGGACGGTGGAGGCAGCGAGACAAAGAAGATTGGTGGGCAAGCCCAGTCGTCCGGATCATACTCATGCAGCGTTCGCGCTAAACAAGAGAGAACATTGGTGGATTACTATCTATCGGCATCGTTCGCTACATCAGTGTCACTTGAAATGAAAGTCATTGGTTCATAGAAAGAACATTATGATAGCATAAATGGAAACCCATTCGTTAAGTCTATCAGGTTGAAACATTGATGTTCGCCGTCTTTACACTGTTGGAGAACAGCCCGCCGTGTAGATAGTTTACTACATTTCATTTTATAATAACGGTTCGTTTACTCGAGCTTGAGCGATACGTACGTTCCCTCCTTCCTCCAGTCTCATACCACTCGACTGGAGTGTTCATTCATTCTGTCTAGGTCGACCCCTGCCCGACATACGCAACTTTGGCCTTGTGGATTTGCCCATTCTGTAGGTTGCTCTTAGTACTACTGCCCACTTCAAGTGAACATTCACTCACGATCATTATAACATCGAGCTTCCCGTTCGTCGGGGTTAGAACGCTGATGTCCTGGAGCGGATTGCCATCCACGAGGATAAGGTCCGCGTAGTAACCTGGCTGGACTTTACCCAATTCGTGGGGATGCAACATGATCTCACCACCCAGGGCAGTAGCGGACAGAATGGCTTCCATGGGTGTAAAGCCGAGGAGGTTGACGAAGAGCTCAAGGTCCTGATAAGAACTAAACAGAGTTAGATTCCATCTGATGCATCAGTATTTGAAGATATACCCGTGGGGAGTCCATGCGAAGCTGATACGATGGAAATTAGGCTGTATGCTCCGGCCCCTCGAATAGATATGGAAACTTTACCCATAATCACCCCCTGGAAGAATTTTGATGCCGCGTTTCTTCATCTCCTTCAAGGCAGCAACGCATATATCTAGTTCCCGCTTGTATTTTGGTGCAAATGATTTCTCGAAACCGACTGCAGCAACATGCAAAGTTAGAGTCCGTATGGGCAAAGATGTGCATTTGCGGACTCGTACACTGTTCCTTCTCAGCGACAAGCCAAGATGAGTAGAGAATATTGAGAGCCGGGGCAACATAGACCCGGTCTTTCTGTGCCTCAAGGGCATCCATAGACTCGTCGGAAATGAACGCTACATAGCTTCAGTTAGGTTGGTCGCGTCGGAAGACGGGCACGTACAGCCGTGGTACAGAATGTCGACGCCATACTGAAGGGACTGACGTACAGCTTCATCAGAGCGGGCATGGGAACAAACACGAATGCCTTTAGCGTGCGCGGCTTGGACACCGGCAGCGACGAGCTCGTCAGAGAAAGTAGTAACCTCGGCACGAAGATTTTCTAGGATTTCGTCACCGCTCATGGATAGCTTGATCTGTGGGACCACCATGCATTCAGGGGGGTGATATAGGCAAAAAATGAACGGAAAAACAAACACTGTCGACGCCTGCATCAGCGAACGTGTTGATGGTCTTTGTGATGTCTTCAGAGGTCTCGACGTATGTAGTGATTCCTTCTGAAAGAGCCCCACCACGAGGCGCCATCTGGCGAATTCAACTCACCATCCGACAAGATTGCAATCACACACACACCTCCTGACCATTTGCAAGATAACGGGGGCCAGGAATGTCACCGGCTTGTATAGCGTTACGAACAACAAGATCCATATGCGGCCTAGCTGCAGCGGCACCCACTGAGGACAAATCGTTAGTAACCGAAGAAGGTTGAAAAGAAGAAACAACGCACCACACATGGTATAGCCACTATCCAAGAACTGCCTTGCACTCCTGGCGGAAAGGATTGTGTGTTCTCCGAGGGATAACGCAGTAATTTCATCAAGGGTAGGCGAATTGATAAAAGTCGCATGTGCATGGGCATCGCAGAGGCCGCTCATGAGTGTGCGACCCCTGCCCTCGATAACAGAGGCACCCTGCAACGTCTCCGGTGCGAGTTTGCTGCCAACGCTGACGATACGTTTTCCCTTGATGAGTACATCCCCTCGGTACGGTGCTGAACCAGTGGAATCGATGATATTGACGTCAACGAATGCAACGCTCGTATCATCACTGCCAGATCTGATTTCCACATTAGGAACTTTCAGACGAAGGTCTGCCTTGGCCTGGTGGAGCAATCAGTTGGATGTTCTATTAGTCAATGGTCGTATTTTTACCAAATCGACTCCACGGAAAGAAGGATGGCTGGGATCCCATGGCTCTCCCAGTCCGTTTACATTCACAGGCTTGGGGGTCTTCAGGGGAGTACTCGGTGCCATCATCCTATCCGCCGTCAGTACGATGGGCGGGGACTCGCTGGGGCATTAAACGAACCACCGAGGGGGCACCCATGTGCTCATCGTAGGAATGGCAGCTGGATCCCAGCTGATAGACTATTCATCAAACAACATCCAAGCCAACTTGATTATTGACTTACTTGTAGTTAGCCGGAAGTGCACGTTGAACATCTGGAGCAGCCATGACCTGCGTCACGAATGTATGAGAGGGGACAGGTAGGAATGGGCGCCTGCGGTCATGGACCCTGTCCTATATACAACTAGTCTCATGACCATCCGTTTTCGGACACTTGTCTTGATACCGCTGAAGCGGCCGCATCCTCAAACGTGTTTTGGCCACCGGAATATTCCGACGCCGTATAATAAGCGTAGACTGGTGACGAGACCATATACAACCACTCACGAAGGCGTTGGATGCTTGAGCACTAAATGGAGAAATGGGATCTCTAATCTGGGTCTGGTGATCCTTCCCGATGTGAATATGAACACCGCAGCACCACATGACCATTGACTAACTTGATCATTTGCGCCAGCCAAGTGCCAGAGAAAATGCTAAGAATGCCGCATTACTAGCGAAATAATGAACCAAACGGAATTAGACCGCACCCAAGGCACCAAGAGTCCGATCCTAGGGCAGGTGGTAGCGCTTGTCAACTTGACCCATCTGGCAAGGAATGATGTAGATCTAATTGGCAAACCTACTTTTTTTTCACTTCTGATGCAATGTGTAACCGTCAGTGATTGGTGACATTACCATGATGAGTGTTGTTGTCCTAAGAGAGTTGGAGCTCGAAGCCAAGGGAAGCCTGAGATTTAATTAAAACTTGACCTTCGAGAAGATCGTCCAAAAGGACTGAATAATATACGCAGGGGCCCGAAGAGCTTCGACAGCCCAAACGACCTATAATTGAAATAACGGAAACCACGTATAAGGCAATAATAACCATCCTACTGCACTACATAGTAACTTACTAACCTGACCTGAGGCTCAGACAGTAACTCCCAGTCAACGCAATAAAGAAACGTATCACTTGCGACCATGTGCTTATGACATCTCCTGAGTTGCACCAGTGGGTTGCTTAACATTCCCTTGATCAAGCAAAGGCTCCTTGTGGACCCTCCCGTTCTTGTGGAGAGTTAACATAGGTGGCAGCAGGTAAATGTACACTCCGACTTACCATGACGATAACTTCAATATTCTCAGAGTGCGAAAGTAGGCTGATATCCTCCAGAGGGTTTCCGTTGACGAGGAGAAGATCCGCATAATACCCTGGCTGTACTTTGCCAAGTTCATGCGGGTGAAGCATGATTTCGCCGCCGAGCGCTGTTGCAGATAGGATAGCTTCCATGGGCGTGAAATCAAGTAGCTTTACGAAGAGTTCCAAATCGCGGTACGTGCTTGTGGTGTACGCGCAGGGAAAATTAGTGTCCAGTGGGATCCAATAACTTTACGGTCGACGTACCCATGGGGTGTCCAAGCAAAACTTTGCTCGGTTCAGGAATTTCAGCGCCTCATTGGCATTACATGGATAATGTCAAACGTACCCGTAGTCGCCACCCGGAAGAATCTATGAGCGGTTAAAAAAACGACTTTCATTGAGGCACGATCCAAGACTGTTACCTTAATCCCCCTTCTCTTCATTTCCTTCAAACCTGCGACAGCAATTTCGAGCTCCCTGGCGTATCCAACAGATTCTGCCTTTTGCAAGGGATCTGAGTACCAGAAATGAACAAGGAACATAAGACATCCAGATAATAAACCAGCTTACAGCCAAATGAACCAGCGTCATTCAACGTGCTATACAACCAATTGAGCGCAGGTGCAACAAAGACGCGATCCTTCTGAGCTTCCAATGCAGTCATTGTTGCCTCAGATATGAATGCTAGGAAAAACAAATGTCGATCGACTGGTTGTCCGCAACGGATCACTTGGTGCTTACATCCATGATAGATGATATCCACCCCATATTGTAAGCATTGCATGATCGACTCGTCCGACCGAGCATGGGAACAGACGCGGATGCCAGATGCATGAGCGGTCTAGAACAATATATGAAGACCAAGGAAGCTCTGTCGTTCAGCTTGACTGACCTCTACTCCAGCTGCTACCAACTCATCCGGGAACGTTGTATCCTCAGCTCTTAGCGTTTCAGTGATTTCCTCCCCACTCATCGAAAATTTAACCTGCAATTCGTCCGTTGGAACGCTAGATGTCCCATATTCCGGGAAGACTTACCACGTTAACGCCTTGGTTTGCCATCTCAGACACGACCATCTTGATCTCTTGAGTATCCTCAACAAAGCGAGTAATGCCTGCAATCAGGGCACCAGAGCGAGGGGCCATCTACGAACCGAGCCGAGGCTTAGACAGAATAGCACTGGAGCAAGTAATCGAGCAAACCTCTTGCCCGTTAGCTAGGTACCTCGGACCCGGAAGCGTTCCAGAGTTGATTGCATTCCTGATGACCATATCTAGGCGCTGTTTTGCTGATGCAGCACCCACTGATATCCAGTTAGCCCTTATTGTCGCAACAATATGCTGACCACATACGACACATTGTGTAACCGCAATCGATGAATGTACGAGCACTTTGAGCAGAAAACAGAGTGTGCTCTTCGACTGGCATGTCCGCAAGACCATCCAGGGAGTCAGCGTTCGTCCAGCTAAAATGAGTGTGCGCATCGCCTAGATTGGGCTTTAGCAAGTAAACCCGCATGCACTCAGGTATTTAGGCCTTACAAAGACCGCTCATAAGCGTGCGTCCCTCTCCCTCAAAAACGCGCGCGCCTCTTAGGGATTCGGCGGTGAGCTTTGTGCCAACGCTGACAATTCGTTGTCCCTCGATCAGGACGTCTCCACGATACAGATCACTTCCCGTCGAATCCAGAATGTTAACATCAACAAAGGCAATTCTGGATTCCGGCGCTGTGGACCTGATAGAGATATCTGGTACTTTGATGCGTGAGTCTGGCCTAGTCTAAGGAGAAATAGTATTGGCCAAAGCGGATACACCCTGTAGAGCCACGGTACACTCGCTAGGTTTATGCCTCGGAAAACTGGGTCGCGAGGATCCCAGTCCTCTCCAAGTCCGTTCGACCCCGGTTGCTTCGGTGTCTCTCGTCCACCAGGACTTTCTGCGGCAATCATCCTGCCGATCGATAAAAAGATTACTCGACCGGTAGAAAATTAGAGATATGAGTCTCACCATTTCGGCGGCACCCACGCACTTCCTGCCGGGGCCACGGATGGATCAAACCTGGAACGCACACGGAAGCGAGTAAAGATGAGAGGTATAAATTCCCATAGGCTTCAAGAAAGAGAAAGACAAGGCATACTTGAATTCAGGATGTGGGACTGTCCGAGAGCTTTGGACCAGAGTCATGAAGGATGTTATTCTCGTTTCCTTCCGAAGCGGTTCGTAGGGTGGAACCGACCTTGACACTTATAACTCTACCCAATAACATTAACACCAAAGCAAACAAATGCCAATGCATGCACTGTGAGACTGAGTCGGGAATATCAATTATCCACGAAGAACGGCGAGAATTAGGGAAGCTGTTATAATAATATAACAGCGCGCCGTGGACAACCAGACTTAGAGTTTCCGTAACTTCGCATCTAGAGATATGACACATGGCAGAGCTACTGAGGTAGATATACTTTGCGCCGCCCACTTGAGAGGACAAACACATGACAAGTCACAACGCACATACGTCAGATAGTCCACTGGGACTGCGCCGCAGGGGATCACGGGGACAAAGAGGAGCTAGTCGGATGAATTTCGCAGATTTATGAATAGCCTGCACGTTCAAGTCATCTAAACCAAGCGTTCCGCAGTTGGTGGCATCAGATGACATGAAAACACCGTGACCACCTGTGAACTTAAAGTTAATACGACGTCCCTTTCACTTTAGGAACCACACTCAGCCTGATAGTTCAGCTGCCTCGCCTACTAAAGGAGTATCGACCACGCTTGAACCTGTCTTATCCATTCATGGATTAGGTGGCTTGAGCGCAAACATCAGGCCTGTTATAGAGGCCTCTGGACTTGTTTCTACACGTAAAATTATTACGTTTGATCTAGAGGGGCATGGTTTGAGTCCGATGAGCGGTAATGAGGAATCAGTCGTCAATTATGCGGAAAGTGCTAGGGCAGTGCTTGACGTACATGTCACGGAGAATGCAGTCGCGATAAGGGATTCAATGGATCTTGTAATAATCCGGGCGTTTCGCGCGAGCCAAGCAAGAATCTCTGCGACGATGCTAGCCGCAGTTTAGCCTGAAAGAGTCTCGAAATCAAGTGAGCAACGGTTCAAAGTACAAACACGACCAATGATTAGATGTCAATATCACCAGCTCTCCCAAACCCCGTCATGCAATGTGGAGAGCTTGGTTGTCAACTGAGGTATCGCCTAAAGCAGCGCTGTTTCTCTTCTCGAGGGCGTTGCGCGGGCAATCTCAAGAGTTTATAGAATGGTGTAAATTTAAGAGCCTAGATCCAAACAGTCTGGCCCCGTAGAATCTAGATTGACCGAAGAAACATAAAATCTTATATAGGAAAAAAGCTTAGAACTGAGCCCTCTATCAGCCATGGAAGATCCAGTAGATCTACTCACCGTACTCAAGTATGTACCAGTTGTATGTAGGCGTTGTTGGTTAGAGAATTTGTTGCGCTTCAAGGGAGAAAGCAATTAGGATCAAACAGAGACAAACACCTGCTCAACGCGGTCCACGATGTACTCCCCCGCGCCAGGATTTCGCTCGCCATCGCCATCATTCTCGCAGTCGTCACTCAAATACGATGACGACTCGTCCGAAGCCGAGCCCGCCTATGCGCCCACAGCTGCCCCCGATGACGCCGCCGGGACACCTGGCCCGCCCTCTGCAGCGCCCACTGCAGAGCAAGGCGCCGACACCGTGACGTGTCTCTGGGATGACTGTGGTATCGTATTCACACATCTCCCCACGCTCATCGAGCACATTCACTCCAGTGAGTCATCCCCTCCCTATCCGTACACCCCAATGACGCGCCCGTCCCAGCCCACATCGGTGTTCACAAATCAAACTACACTTGTGAATGGGCCACGTGCAATCGCCGTGGACTCGCTCAGACGTCGCGTTTCGCTCTCATCTCGCACATCCGTTCGCACACGGGCGAGAAGCCCTTTATATGTTCCCGGCCAGGCAAGTCGAGTCGTCCCTACGTCGTGCCCATCGACTGACCTTGCAAAGAGTGTGACAAATCCTTTACCCGCTCCGATGCCCTCGCAAAGCACATGCGCCTCCAGCACAACATGCCCCCACCCCCATCGGGCCGGGGTGGGTCCCGCAAGCGCAAGCGTGGTGACTCGCCTCAACCTAGTGCCCCAAACGTAGCACCCACCGAGCCACCCTCGGCCTTCAACACATTCAAAGTCGAACCCCGATCGCCCTCGGAGGCGGGTGCATTAGGGGGCGACTACTTTGAGAATGCCGCTCCGCAACAGGAGGATCACGGTGACGATGTGCTAGACGATGAGGAGGAAGAGGATGGGCTGCCTATACACCTCGCCCGACTTATGGATCCCCAAACCGGACTCATACTTGGCCGCTCGCCAGCGCTCGTCAAGTATGTAATACAAAAAGCTAAATGGCGTTATGCGTTGGAGACCCACGCGGCACTCATTGAAGAATTGAGGTGAGTAGATATCCCGTAACCCCTGGATATCGATGTAACGTATACGCAGAGTGGTACGTGCCCAAGCAGGGGAAGAAAAGTTGAAGAAGGAAGCCATGTTGGATGACTTGATCAAGACCATGTTTGGGTGGGTCGTACCGACGTCGTTGTGCGCGCGCTTAATTCCTTTCCAGTGACGAAGCAGCGGCACCTCTTATGATGACAAGCGCACCTGCTCAACGCCCTCACGATTATTTGCAACAACAGGCGTATGTGCAACAATCACATTCATCACATAACCAGCACTACCACCCATCTCAATATGCACCGGCGCAATACCCTCACCCTCCATAGGCGCATTTGATTATCTGGGTATCGCAATGGCACGCTAGCATTGCCTTTCTGCCGTTTTCTTGATGTAGGTTGTCCTTGATAATGATGCTTCCGAAATCCGAGCTAGAGGCGATGGTCCCCCCTACTTTGGAAGTATTCTTGTGACGGCGGATGCAGACGAATATTTCGTGCAATATAATCTGAATGGGTGACCGCCCGTCTGCGGAACCTTCCATTGCCATCATTCATATCCGCGAGACCCGTGCATACATTGCGACTTGGCGATGGCCCAAGAATGAACGGAGCCTAGTCTCCAATCTGTTGGGCTTACCCACGTCTACGTATGTATGCCATCATCATTGTGACGATCAGGACCCTTGTACCACAACGTCGGTACCGGATAAAGGCACGTCGTCGCGTCTCTAGGTCGATACGGGGAGGCGGACATCGGAGTAGCCCGAGAGGGCAGCCCTTGCAGGTCACGCCATGACCTGACAGCGGTGTAGAGATGTCCACGGACGAGCGTATGATATTAGCGGCCCAGAAGACGACGGTCGAAATCGCTTTTCTAATTCAGAACGGCAGGGATATTGATTTTTGATGGTACATTGACTGGACCAGGTGTTGATCTCGACAGATTCCGGACTTGAGGTGGAATGCCGAATCAGGCTGCGACCGACTTGACCGAGATCACAAGTTCCAGTTAACCTCCGAATCACGGGGACGCATCAGTGATCAGATGGATTGCGTGCATCAAGTTTAGTTTGGTGGCCGCTTGCGCGCCCATACTACCCAGTTTGATCGATCGACCCCAAGTATCGATTTCATTATCTGGCGACGGTATCCCCTGGATATATTGACAATGGCGATTTAACCGTGCGTGTGACTGGCTGCGGCGTTGCGCTATGGAGACGCGTCTTGAGTTGCGCATTACAATTTCATAACGCGGTCAAGCATGTGCGTCTTATACGTGATATACTTGGTCTGCATTCCCAAGTACCCCTCGCCAGGCCATAACCCGGAACCGCCCATGCAAGTTCCAGAGGGTGGATCTTGGCCGCGAATCGGGCCCCATGTACTAGATTGGGGGTGCGAGAAGCCCGCGTCAAAAACGAAAATGGGCACATTAAAAGATAGTATCTATCATCTGCCACCGTCATCCGGGCCCTCAAGTTGGCAAATTGTCAGAACGGGAATCGATCCATCATCATCTTTAGATGATGGATCTTCCATTCGAGACCCCCGGTGATGGTCATCCAATCGCACATGCGACTCTATCGTAAGGGGTCCTTGTTCTGCATTCTATTACTGGTGGGATTTGCCAGCGCGTACGGTATGCCCAGTGACAGTATGTGTTCGACATGGCTACGGGGTGACATACTGTGCTCGGCGACGTCCGCACTAGCACTAGCACGTTCATACACCACAGTGTATGGTCCCGAATCCATCCTCGTACACCACGATAATTGACACTGACGGCGTCGGTCGCCCCATGGGGAGGAAGAAGCAAGAAAGCGGCTTCGATTTCTCGCGGGACGTCGCCCACAGTCCAGGATCAAGATGCGGCAACCCTGTCACAGGAGTGTCCGTCCCCCCTAGCGCCGACAAGCGTGGGCACACACCTGTCACGCGTCCAGATTCAGGGTGTCAGTGAGATCTACACCGAGACCGCAGTGTATCTTCGTTGATGGCGGTTGCAATCTTGGGTTTATTGGAGGTGGGTTCTAGGCTCTGCCGTCCGTCGAATACCACTAGTGGTTAATTGAGGTCGAGTACGCCTGCGCCATGTTGATGGGAAAGAGCCCGCGACATCGTATACCAATCTGTGTGGTAGCCTCGCCAAAGGTTGCGGCCGTGTTCGAACCAGGTAGACAAGTTGATTGACGATCT
>JBBPRA010000479.1:0-22000 GCA_038092775.1 Boletus rubescentipes
TGCGCGAGGTGTTCCAACCCACCCTTACAGCTCACCATTGGCCCAGGACGGTTCGTGGAGCCTGACAGCGGTTCGTCCCCACTCTCGCTCCGCCACTCTCGTCTCCGTCGCCGCTCGTTACTGCTCATCACGACCCACGAGCGCTGTCCGAAGACGTGGTATTTGCAGCATTTCCGATCCTGTCCTGATAAGTATGTGACTAATATTGGCGACCCGGATGAGGAGTAAAGCCTCACATACGTGAATTTCCCCTAGGGTCAAAAGTCCAAGTGGTACCCCTGCGACTCATGACCAATGCATTGCGGATTTCAACGGTCAACGATGCATCCGTGCTGTCCGTGATGTTGTAGGCACCATTTGCGGCAGGAGATAAAGTCCACTGCAAATCAGCTTTTAACTTACATTGATCCGGCTAAAGGAAGTGATGACGCACGCTTTGAGAGATGTTGGATTGATTCAATGGCTGCATGACAATTGGGTTGGCTCCGTCTTGTGGGCAGGTGAGGTATAGATCGCCAGCGTTGCAGAATAATTTGAGCCTGTGACTGACTCTGGGGCCGTTGCACAACATTTCGATCAACAAGAGAACATCGGGCTGGTACGATTGAGAGTGCGTAAGGTAATCGTTCCGTTGTTCCTGCTGCTGGCTGCGAGATAGGTGTTATCCAACGGGAGTGCCATTGAACGCGGTTCTGGACCCTGCGCATGCCAATCGAGGGCACGGCCGAGCTGCGCACTCGTGGAACTATCCCAAAGTGTGAGGGAATTGAAGCAACAACTCTGCCATTGCTGGCTTGGGTGTAAGAGGGTGTGTCGGCATGAACGTGCCCGAGCCCCGGCATCTCCCGACTTGGACCTTTGGCACTCTCGTCCAACGCCCACTACTTCAAGTTACCACCATCTTCGTAGAAACACAGAGGGAGTGCTGGACGAACGGAATAATCGTATTGGATCTATTTTCGCGGACAAGCGCCGCTTGCAGTTGTGCGAAAGGAACTATTCACCAATTGGCTGACCGGCGAGATGCATCATTTACGAAACAGGGACCGTGACAAAGACCATCAATGGGGCATCGGGGACGAGGAATACCTTTTCATGTTCAACAATACAAGTGGATGCAGACATAATACATGATGATACTTCAAGCAATCGGATAGCGCGTTGGAGTAGGGGTCCTTAGTGGAGGGTTGAGGGTTGACGCACAGGCCGCTTAGTCAACAGCCTGTGGTAGGAGCGGAGTCAGAGTAGATAAGAGCGCGTCGTGTCATCAGTCGTCAGCAAGCATCAGAGTCAGGCCTCGAGCCAGTCATCGTCCCTCGGCCGTCTCCAGCGTATTGGCAACAATGCCTCTCTCTTCAAGTCAAGCCACCGCCCGCTGTACTCCTTTCGCATATCGCCTGAACTCGGACTCAGCCCGTAACAGGTTCCAGAACCCAACGCTGATTTGTACTGTTCTGTGTTCACCAATGCAGGTCAGAACTGATACATATTATATGTTCTAATCAATGACACCTGCACCGCGAGGGAAAACTGAGACCCACGTGCGATAGAAAACAAGCGTTAGCGAAATGAGCTCGGTCTTTTGAACATTAACTGGCTTACACTTCGACGATTCGGTGCAAGCTAAAATGGCCGTGGCGTTTACAGCTTTTCCGACCCTGCCTTGATTGGTCACTAAATAATGTAGACGATGAGGGGTAAAGGCGTACACAAATGCATCTCCCCTCGCGTCAAAAGTCCAGGTTGTACCCCTTCGACCCGTGACTAATGCATTGCGGACCCCAACAGTCAACCATGGGCCCGTGTTGCTCGTGATGTTGTAGGCACCATGCTCAACAAAAGACAAAGTCCACTGCGAATCAGTTGTTTCACCCACATTGACTCGGCTGAAGGGAGTGGGGACTAACCCTTTGAGAAACATCGGATTGATTTAATGGTTGCACGACAATCGGGTCGACTTCGGTCTGTGGGTGGGTGAGGTATAGATTACCAGTGTTGCTCTTTATGCGGTAAGTACCACCCGGAATGCGTTGAGGAGTAACTTGTCCTTGAGGGGGGTGTTGACTAGTTGTACACTGGCACCTCGACTCGTCTGATTTAGATTGGCATTCAGTTGGACACAAGTCAGATTGTCAAGGGACGCACCAAAGCGCGATGCCAGTAAGCGGAGTTCGTCACGGAGAGCCCCAATCAAGCTGAACATCAGCCCCGCTCGGAGTCTGGGGCTGTTGAACGTTCTGATTAACAAGATAGGACATCGGAATGATGTTATTGAGATTGCGTAAGGTGATTACTCCGTGAGTGCTGCCAATTGCGAGATGGTTGTTATCCAACGAAAGCGTCATTGAATACAGTTGTGCAGCCTGCGCATGATCGAAGACAGGTCCGAACTGCGTACGCGTGGATATATCCCCAAATGAAAGAACGACCAACAAGGCAAGCGATGAATCTACCGTTGGTCGGTAGCGCGATGGACCCATACTTATCTTGTGCCTGGCCGGGAATTGTCAATTCCGAGAGCAAGGTGCCTGTCTCGACGTAAATATCCCGGAGGGCGTTTAAGGATAAGGCGAGGATGCACTGGGAATCACTCAACCAGGCGATGCCAACCGTCGAGTACGACGCGAGTGTGATGTTTCTGAACTGCTGGCCACTGTGCCCATTGTAAATTCACACCTCGTGGTTCCAGACCGCAGTGGCGATGCGATCACCATCAGAGGAGAATCTCGCCGCCACCACCCAATTGTCGTGCTGGAGCGGTCCAACGAGTCTTCTCCCAGTCGAAATGTCCCAGATGAATGCTCTCCTATCACTTGGGCCTGTCACGAATTTGGTTGAGTCGGGGGACACGTTAATTGAAAGCACTAAGTTCGAGTGCTTGTCTATCGAGAGGACGCTTTGGCGGGTCTTCCTGTTCCATACAGTAGCCGTCTTGATCCCACCACTGTCGGATCATCCCGTCGCCACCACTCAGAAGACGCCTGCTGTCCTCCAAGAAAACGAGTGAGCGTACGGCTGTACGATCCGTAACCCCGTCGATCTCGATTGTTGTCGAGTTATCTGAGTGAATGATTAACATTTATCCATCTTGCAATTTGCACTCGCTCAATGCTCAACGTCGGCTCACACCCCCCAAGGGTACGGGGACAAGGGAAACAGCATGTCTGTGCGTCTACACGTGTACTCTTATCAAGATAAATCAGTTTTCTTAGTGCTCACTCACCTCGTTCTCTACTTGACCTTCTATGGGCAACCTTGGTTCGTATTCGCCAATACCTTATCTCGATGTGAGCTGAACCTACCCAATCGTAGGAAATTAAAAATGCAGCAGAGTTGTGTATCGAGGGTGAATAAACTTGCCGGATATACAAACGCAGAGTATCGATAATGGTTATGTAAGTCTTCGGGGGGTCCTGCGAAATGTTTGCGTTTTTCATTGCTTCGTGCTGGACTGGAGGCAAGCGAGGGAGTGGCAGTGCTGCCTCTGGCTGTGAGGCGAGGTTGTTTCTTATGTAAAGGTTGGGCGGTATCTGAAATTGATATATAGCCACTCAGGATTATCCTACCACGACGGTGTCACCCTGGCGCTTACTTTGTTTAATCTTTATCACGCTCAGTTTTGCCATGTCAAACTGACATATCAACACCATGATCTCGCCTTCAGTCACGCAATTGGGATGAATTCTATCTTCTCACTGTCCTACTTGGATGATGACAAGCTCCCCAGCCCAGCGGGCCTGCACATGAGCGGCAGATTGGGGTTCTCCGCGACGAACTTCCTTTATTGAACTTGTACTTTGGTACGTTCCTTGGTAAGGCGGCTTGTGTCCAACTAAACACCCGCCCAAAGCTGACGAGTCGAGCAAAAACGATCATCCTCGAGCACCGTGTGAACGGGTTGCCGTGACCTGCTCAATCAATTCAATCTTTCGTAAAAAGTCCGTCATAATCTCTTTCCGCCGAGTCAGCACGCGTTAAACAGCTGATTCGAACAGTGGAGTGCTTCTCTTGCTGCGACTCACTCACTCGGACAGATCGTTCAAGGGACTGACAATGCATTAGTCGCTAGTCATAAAGGCACCGCTTGGACCTTTGAGCCTAGAGAAAACATATATTTGTTAGTTCTCATTCACCTACTCTCTCTCGTCGAGATAGTATCGGAAGCGCTGAAAATGCCACTGTGGCTATCGAGCTCGAACAGAATCGTCGAGGTGTAAGCCAGATAATCATACTGTGCTCGTGTGGGTGACCGTTATTCTAGATCATGTACATAGGTCTCAGTTTCACCTCTCAAAGTAGGCGTCGTTGATTAGATCTTGTAATGCAAATCAGCACCGACTGTCTCGGTGAACTCAGAATACCCAACATTGGCGGTAAGTTCTAGAATGTATTGAGGATCGTAGAATGCTTGACACAGAAAGAGATGGTGCTCGTATCGGAACTCGAACTCTATCACTGAGTAGCGAACAACGAGCCTGGATGTGAATCATGTCGTACACAACAACACCAGTATGATGAACAGTAAACAAGAACGCAAAGAAGAAGAGTAATGGATAGATCAGCAACACAGCGTGACAGCGAAATGGATGAAACGGTTAGTACAGTCGGCTGGTACTGGACAAGTAGTGGATGGGCAAGGACCTCTGGATATCCTTTGACCTGATCTGGTTGCCGTAGTAGGAGCAACTTCCGTTGAATAGCTGCCAGACGGGTACGGACAAGTTTAAATTTTCTGTGATGTTAGCCTTCACGTGCATTCACGATGCGGTTGAACATCTGTGCCCGAGCGCTGAATCGGTCGTCTCCGTTGATCCGCGTGTGTATTTGACTCGGAATTACAGCTTTGATAGATCAAGTAGTGCGATCTCAACCAACTTCGAAAAATTCCGTCGAGCTAATATTGGAGCAAAATCGTCTTGTGGAGGATTCAGAACACAGCATGGTAAGAAGTGGGATACTCCTCTATTCGTCGAGAATCATGGAATCTACACAGTGTGATAAGAATCCTTGAGCCACTTGTTTGCATATCCTCAGACAGTGGAACTTAGGGAATAGTGGGACCAGGAGCCATTACTTCTCATATGCAGGCTTTTTTTGGGTTTAGCAAAGGAATGCAAACTTAGATTCGACCTTACTTTGAGTTTCTCATACGCGGCCCAGGTTGATTCCGCTCCATCCGGCGACCTCAACCAGACATTAGTGATTTCAATGATTGTCCCTTCGCTCATATAGTCCACGAGGTCGAGATCCCCAAGGCCCTGAGGGGGATTAAATCGGAAATAATCATCGGGTCGCTTCCTGCAAATGGTCATTCAAACGACACCCGTGCAAATGATAGGATATGTCACCATTTGGTAAAACACCTTTCAGTATCCGCGTGTGTGAGCTCTGTATCATTTGCTACGGACCACAGTTGCTTCGAAATTTGTTCGAAATTAATCGGGCTTTTCCTGGACTTCGCTTTCAACTTGGTCGCCACTTCTTCGTTGTCAAGATTGTTGCGCAGGAGTGACCCCAGCCCAGTTCCAAGGCTGATCACCACAAATTCGTGGGTATCGAGGGGCCAACGGAGTTCCGCTTCTCTTAGGGCTTCCATTGTTGGATTATTGAATCCAGACGCAGCGGCATCTTGAAACGCTTGCGAGTCAATCTCCAGAGGTGCGAAGTACATGGGCGTGGCAGAGGTAGCTCGAGCAGCTTGACGGATCGTCCAACTGTGATCTGCTGGTGCGCTATCTATTCCCCTACGAGGCGTTACGTACGATCTGAGGCGATAAGCCTCGGCGCCAGCAGCACCAGCTTCTGCAGAAACAGTCGTGACGAACACCTAAGCACGCTAACTGATCAGTCGCAGCCCGACGATCGACAATCCAAAGAATACCAACATCTGTGGTCCGATGTTCAATCGCATCGGGGTTGGATTTCCGAATCTTCAGCGTAGTTGTCTGACTGCCTGTGTATCTCTCCACTACTTCTCCCAAAAAGGTCTCGAACGCAACAGACGAGAATTGTTCCCCTGCTAAAATGTGGTTCCACATCTTTCCTTCGTCCTCCCCAAACGCTCTGGGTCCCAATTCCTTGTAGATGGCGATGGCCGTCGAGCAATCAAGGCCTAATCGACCAAGAAGGATGGCGATAATCCCTCCTGTAGACGTCCCGCAAATCAAGTCAAATATTTGACAGGGTGAAGGGACAGGATCTTCGTCCGGGTCATCCACAAGCATTCGCATGATGTGTTTGAGGACGATAAGGGAAGAAAGTCCCCGAAACCCGCCGCCATCGAGGGAAAGTATGTATTTGCGAACTAGGAGAACGTTGGCGAGCAAATAGTGAACGAGAATGATAAAGTACCTTTAGACATGCTGGCAGTTACTGTGTTGTGAATCGTGATTGTGCAAGGATGAATCGATGTGAGTGGCCGCCGTGACCTGTACTAAATGGATTGATGATCAGCGAGTGGAGACTCAAGTACTCAATCTCCGCCAGAACGTCCCGAGCTTGAAATTAGCATCATTGAGAACATCAGCAGTAGAAGGAAATGTATAGTAGGAGTTCCTCTGCACAGTCACTGTGTCATCTAAGTCACACTGCCTCCCATTCCCCACCCTGACATTTTTTTTTCTGCGATACTAGTAAGTACTCCCGGTCGTCCGCTTCCGAGCAGCTGACTCGACGTACCCATTTAGCCAAGTCCTCTCAGTTGTTTGGAGCCTGATATATTCAAAGATGATTACTTAAACCGAAGGGGAGTTGGGTGACTTGGGTGAACGTTGGCTGGTTGGTAATTAAGAACTTGAATGTTGTACAGCTAACTGGAGGCGACGCAGCGAATCGAGCGAGTATCACAATGCATTTTGCAGAATCCGTGGAAACCTGCCGTGGCCTACGGCGGGAAATACTGAGACAGGCGGACGGCAGAACAGGACCACACTCTGTTGGGGCGACTAGTACGAGGTATGAGTGCGAGGTATGGGTACAAGGGACGACTACTGATCTCTGCGAGGTGTGGCAGGATATATAGTATCGTACACGTGACTGGTATGCCAATGGGTTTACAATCCACCAGAATTTACCATGGGTGAAATTAGAATTCGAATATTCGGAACATCAGTTAGCATCTACACAGCGGGAAGTTTTCTGATTGCAAGTTTGTTGGCCAAGGACCGACAAGACATCATGTCTTGAGAGATATCCTATCACCAGTTCGTTGCACCATTCGGTTTTAGCCAAGTTAGCCACCCTGCGTGACCTGTTTGGTGTCCAGTGCATCATGGTGCATGCCAGTGAGTACTAAGCGAGGTGGCACTGCCTCCGAGTCCTCATCACTTCCGTCAGTGTTGCGTTCTCTCGATGCCGAGCGTACGGTCGCGTGCCTCTTCAATTCTTTCACTCCTGCCCACCTCTCTAATTCGCAGAGACCCACTCTTTACTCGTCCGTCGCATGCTCTCTGTGGGTTTGTCTGCTCGGTGCCCCACCCACCCTCGCTCTCTCCGGCATGGCGTCTTCTCTGTGAGCATCAAGTTCTCGACGTGCACGGACAAAGACTCTACATACAATTACTCAGCACACGTAGCGACATCCACATGAAAAGCCGAAGATATCCACCCAATCACTGAATCGAGCAATCCTGATCGCAGAAGCAATTCAACTCTCTATAACGTACATGATTATCCAAGCATATCATGGAAGGTTGGCGTAGATGGTGCTACAAACTGACATGCTTTCTAGGGCGTGCCGGTGCGGATCCAGGTACCATGGTATGGTAGATTAAAGCTGTTGAACTCGTGGATATATACCTCATCAGGAGTCACATTAGACGTGGTATACCACCCGTCAGACCTGAATGCCCTGATAGCCGGATTCTCACGGGCTTTCAGAATGGCGTCGACGGGATTTTTGGCAGGCTCTTGAGACTCTGGAAACTCCCAAGTGTCTTCAGAAGCCTTATATCGCGGGAAGAAGCGCCATTCGTCGTCGAGGAGAACTCGCACATATAGCGTGCAAGTGACATTGTGACGTTCGTGTGGCCGAAAATCGCCAGTGATCATCCTCACGCTTCTGGTAGTCCCATCCGTGCGTATAGTGAAGCAACTGATATGCTTGCCAGGGTTTGCATCCTCCCACTGATGGCATTCGTGCATGATCTGTCTCGGCGTCATGTTGCTCATGTCCACCTGAGGGCCACGCTGAGCTGTAGAACCAAGATGGCGACTTGAAGTGTACCCTCGAAGTTCCAACCATGCCGAGTCCTCCCTCTGTCGCCAATGTCAACGATGAGCCTCTTCCCATGTCACTGACACGCGATACATACCTTGGTTAAATCCACGGCCGCGACAAAACGTTCAGTGAAATCCCGAAAGAACGACCCGGTTATGTTGTTAATGACCTCCTTCTGAGTGTAGTCTATGAAAACGTAAATATTGTTCTTCCTGTATGGGTCGAGACGCATGTACGCTTGTTTAGGGCTACAAAGTGGGTGAATACTATACACGGAGTCAATGAGCATGAACAAACATACTTTTTGTCAATCAGCACCGCCAAACGTAAATGTTTTATCTGGGTGCCGGTGGCGACAAGTTGCGTCTGGCGGATCAAGTCCCCCAGCCTCTTGTCGTTGAGATCTACTCCCAGATGCTTAATCATTTGATTGATGCCGTCCTTCGAAGGGGAGCCGTAGTCATGTCGATTTCTCAACCCCATGCCGAGACTGATCAGCGTGAGTTCGGCGTCCCGGCCGAAAAGCGCGAGCGCCTCGAGGTATGCGATCATGGAGGGGTTACTGAAACCAGACATATTCCCTGCCATGAAGGATCCAGACTCTCCCAGGGACAACGGGACAAAGAAAGCTGGACATTTGGAAGTTCCAAGAGCCGCATTTTTTATTGTCCACTGAACGCCAGGGGTAGTTTCTGGCTCATGCAGTGGGCTATTGTATGAGCGGATCCTCTCAGCGTCGGTATCGGACGCTGTGGATGTGGTCACTACGGTGACGAGGGTCTGTTAGGAAACATGGAGGTGAGCTTCGCAATAGACAAAATTAAATGAGGTTTTTACCCTGCATCTTCTGGAGTCCTCGTCGTCCGCGATCATGAGCGTTTCCTTATTTCTGCTCATGGAGTGTTTCTCTATGGTTTCCTCCAAGATTTTTTGAAACGGACCCGTGTCGAGACGGCCCCGAGCTAGGATGTCTTGAATTGTGGGCGGCGGCGTTGCATTGGACGGGTTGAAGATTGCGCTTTCCATTTTATCGTAAGCCCGAATGGCTGCGCCGCAGGTCATTCCGAGTCGACCGAGGAGAATGGCGATCAGACCGCCAGTGGCGGTGCCGCAGATGAGATCAAAAACGTCGCAAGGGCGCGAGGGAGACTCAGGGTTTCCACTGTGTTGTATCATCAATTCTCTGAGAACGAGGAGCTGTGTGCGGCCTCTAAAGCCACAGCCATCGATAGAAAGCACATTGCGGGCTGACAGACGGTAAGTGGTGGACAGGGTTCTGAGGCAGCAGGTTTTGATCACCTGTCTTTCGGCGAGTGGTCGAAGACATCAACTATAAGTGTTATGAGGAAAAGTTGCAAACTTGGGCTCTGGTGGTGGAATGTCTGGAGGGGTGGAGCTGGCTCTAAGGCCAGTTTGAAGTGACCCTACGCTAACTCGGATTCCCGACTCGGAGGCACGGTAATTTCCGTTATTTGTTATCAAGGGCCTCGTGTCCTGCATACTAGTCCCGACATCCTCTGAGAGGCGGGCTCATTACCACTCCACTGGGCATCATTAAATGTAAATGTCACAAACAAGGTTCAGGCTCGGGCAGTGTCAACTCGAAGTTGCTCAAGTTGTTCTCGGCTCGATCCGTTATCGATTTCATGGAATGTTGATGCATCAGACATCTGTGAAGCATGCATGCAGCATCATGGTGCTTCTAGTATACCTCCCACGACCCGGCACAACTTAAGCAATCTAGCGTCTTAATTGGGGAACTCTGGGGGATCAGCATTGACGAAAGGAGCAAAGCTTGAAGGGCTCGGATTTGGACCCTCTAGGCGAGCTCGGATTTCTGCACCTTCCAGTCTTATCGATGGAGGTCGATCGATTTCCACTCTTCAACGTATACATGGTCATCAGACATGATACAAAATGATCAATCAAGCTATCGGATAGAGAATGTATTGTCAGCGTCGCGGTCATCTCTCTCTTCCAGTCAAGCCGGCCCTCCTTCACATCTATTGCACGACTCAATTCGTCACTGGTTCTAGGACCCAACGCTGATTCGCGTTGTTCTATTTTTATCAAGGTGGGTCAGCATATATACGCCTCGCATGAATAAACGACACGTACATTGCGAGGGAAAACTGAGACCTGTACAGTTGAGAACAGTCATTAGATAAACGAGCCCAGATTCTTGACTATCAACTGGCTTACGCTTTGACGATTGGATCCAAGCTGGATAGCCGAGCCATTCGCAACATTTCCCACCCTGTCTTGATAAGTAAGTGAATTCTATGGGCCATGAAGAAAAGGCTTACACATATGCACTTCCCCTAAATTCAAAGGCCCAAGTGGTACCCCTTCGACCCGTGACTAACACATTGCGGACCCCGACGGTCATCGATGCGTCCGTGTTTCCCATGATGTTGTAGGCACCATCAACAACAAGAGACAGATTCCACTGAGAATCGGGTCTTTAACCTACATTAATCCGAATAAAGGAAGTGATGACCAACCCTTTGAAAATCACTGAGTTGATTCAATGGCTGCGCGACAATCGGGCCAGCCCCGCCTTGTGGGCGGGTGAGGTAAAGATTACCAGTGTTGCTTTTGATGCGGTAAGTACCGTCCGGGATGCCCTGAGTGCCTTGGCCTTGCAGAGTACCCTGTGCTCGAAAAACAAACCATCAGATCGTCAAAACATGACCAAGACAACGGGAGCCGATTGAAAATCAGGACTGTCTAAAATGAAAACATCGTCAATGGATGAGAGAATACTTACATCAGAGGTGAGGTAGCCCTGCGGAAGAAAATCTCGGAGGCTGCGAAGCATTATCATAGTGTTATGTCCGCCGCTCGCGAGAAACATGTTATCAGGGGAGATGGCAATGCAGTACACTACTTGAGGATCCTCGATAATGGGCCCGATCCTCTGACGCGTGGAAGTGTCCCAAATGGATATTGAACGCTCTATGGCGCACGCAATGAATCTGCCATTGCTTGAAAGAGCAATCGAGGGGAGCCCCCCACTTCGAACGGTCCACTCTGAGAGTAACGAATATGTGAGGCCGTCGAAGCAAAAGATTCTACCGGTGGACCCAACAAACAGCTGGTTAGTATTAGACCAAGAAAGAGGAGTGCAGTATTCGTAGCCGATCGGCATCGCGCTTGGGAAGATATGAAGTAGCTGGCCGCTTTGGCTGTCGAAAATGCGGACGGAGTTGGTGGTCCTCACGGTCGCAGTGGCAATGCGATCTCCTCTTGGAGAGTACTTGACCGCTATGACCGCGGAGTCATGCGTCATCGGACCAACAAGGCGGTGACCAGTGGTAATGGACCAGATGCACGCGGTACGATCGTCCGACGCAGTAGCAAACCGAGTTGAGTCGGGAGATATATCAACGTCCCGTACCCATTGGTTGGCGTGTGCATTTTGCGTGACCACCCTTTCATCCGTTTTTGCGTTCACCACCACCATCACGCCGCGGTCCGCGGCCACGGTCCAGTTACCATCTTTCGATGCGCTAATGCCACAGATTGTGGGGCCCGTGTTAATCGATCTTCCCACTTCGCGGCTATCTTGAACCTGCCATCGTCGAAGTACACCTTCCCAACCACCACTGACGAGGTGCTTTCCATCTGGTAAGAAGGCGACGGAGAGTATGACATTGCGGCCGTTTAGTTCAAGTATTCTCCTGTCCCCTGGCGACAAAGTCAGCACACAGCAATCTGATGATCAATGGCGCATACCCATGATGTAAGTCAGCCTTGTTTCAGCTTGAACCACCACCGTGTCGCGACAAGAGAGCGGGATATGAGATCAAGAGGAAAGTAAAAGAGCCTGTCCCGGTTTGCCAGTGCAGCCGAGATCACTGGCATACTTATCTAGGGCCTCGCAGCTCGCCTAGTAATAGGAAAGTTGACAAGCGCTCGCGTTACTCGCATGCTTCTCAATCTCAGATGCGGCACCCAGGTCACTGGAAATCTGCCTCATGTTAGAACTCCAGCAATACGAAGTGGATGTTATTTGAGGCGGCGTTATTCCCACGGCGCTCCTCATCCTTATCGAATCATTGAATTAACGGTCTCATTACCACTCTACCGGGCCAATTAGCTATATGTACCTAGAACAAGGTTCAAGCTCAGGCGTCAAGTTAAGTCGTACCACTTATTTGAAAAGTGGTCGAGTAACGTTATCGCTTGACGACTCTCTGAATACTGTTTGAAGACATAACTAAGAATTTCGATTACCTGTGGTTTAGCTGTTTATGGCAACCTAACACACCCGAGTTTTGCTCGCTAAAGCCATTCCTGAGTTTTGGATGCAGGCTCGCCTTGCCTCGCTCCGGCGGTTGATGTTCATCTCGTGAACATCGTGAGCTGGCCCTCTGACAGTAATCCCCTCGGCCCGATCCGTTATCAATTCAATGAGTTCGCCGCTCAGCTGATTTATCGTCTCCCAGTTTGTGCTGCCAGTGGCATGAAGGAGCAAAAGACATCGACATGTCCTCCACAAATTTGCGATTCATCACGCATCCAGATTCCTTGCTCCATAACGCCTGTCATCCTGTGAGATCCGCTTTGAGTATCAAGGAACAATGTTTGAAGAATTTGGAAACAATGAAAACGAGCTGTTGAACCTGTTTCAAGTTGCTGGTCGGCCGGGCGAGGTTCAGACTGATGGAGATCACGCTCGACGTACAGTAGCCTGAGGTACCTAGTCGCTTACACAGTCGTGCCAACCCCATGTTCACAGCCTTGCCTAGATCTCCACTAAGCCAGGTGGAGTCCATTTCATCCGGAGGCCTCAATTAGAAATAGTGATTTCGATAACTGTCCCTGTAGTCTGCGAGGTCAAGGTCCCCAGCTGAGGGATTAAATCGGAAATAATCATCAAGTTGCTTCCTGCACGTGGTCATTCAAATGATACCCGTGCAAACAACAGAATATCAGCATTTAGTAAGACACCGCCCACCGAGTTCACAGAAAGCGGTCTATGGTCCATCATAGAATCTCCAAGACCTCGGTCTGGATATGCTTTGACCTGATTCGGTCTCCGGATATCTGAACAATGATCTCCCTCTCTGCCGCGACCCGCTTGTACGCTACACCGGGCTGCCGTAGGAGCAACAGGGCGTTGAACGGTTGCCAGAGACGGACCATCATCTGCAACGCCAGAGTATGGTCGTCCGGAAGGGCAGGGCGATGATCCAAAGGTGGAGCGGCCTCCGTTTCTTCATCCGTCTCTACGTCCCTATTCGCCTCCGGATCCGAGTCCACGTCTACGTCGGAATCCCACGCATCTACCCCAACTTCACTGTGAGGACCTCGGATGTCACTGATCCAAGGGTGCACAAGCACGAGTCTCCGAGGCTCACCCAGTGGGAGCCTGTCTGCCGTCGTGAATTCCACCATACCAAGTTTGGATGCCTTGGCGCAGTAACGGTTCCCATAATTATCCCAGTCCTTCACGCTAAGCGATTTGACATGGAAGACGATACATGGGAGCTGGAGGCGACGGTTTATGAAACGCGGGGGCGGGAGATGCACGACCCGGTAATATATATCCATGGCGTCATCTCTCGATAGTATAGTCGATATCTGGGCTGTGCGCAACTGCATGTCGCCTGCATCGAGGGCCGGTGGTGAGTAGGGCGTTTGGTTGTAAACTGCGAGGGTTGATGGAAGACAAGAGTTATATAACGACGGACTCCCGGTCCATGCGAAGATAGTGGCTTCTGCTAGATGAGCTACGATCCCTTCTAGAAGATGGCACAGAGCGTCTTCTCCTTCACCATATCGTGGAATGATGTCACTTTTGAAAATACCAATGAGCGAATACGCGGCATCTTCCTCAATAGTCGCAGTGCGTGTCGACGCTAAGCGCAGCCTCTCGCGCACCCCGAGAGAATCCGGATGAAAAGAGACGAGATTTTCGCTAGGAACACCAGTAGCAGTGGCAAGTTCTTGAAGAATGACACCTGTATTCTTGTGGTTATCGGAGACAACGCCGCGGTAGAGTTTCCAGTCTCTGTCATAAAAGATAATGCGTTTTGGCGCAAGTGCTTCTTGGAGAGTCCAGGCGCGGGTCATCCATAGACTATGGAGGATATCACCAAGGTCTGATGACACGTCTCCAAGGTACACGAGGGTCACCTCCGAACCACCATACCACCTGTACATGGACCTAAGAGACCGATGGAGGATCGCATCGTCAGACTTGTCGATACAGCAGGTATCGCTCCAAGCCCATCGATAACCGAGCTTGGTCACTTGTGCGCAGAAATTGCGTAACTTGTTGTTCATGGGCGTGACGGGAAGATGGTGAACGGATTCCGAATCCTTTACCGCCTTGAACGATGGTTCATTCTTTTTCTCTTCTTCTTTCCCATTGCCCCAGACGTGAGAGAACATAACGTATCCGAAATACTTGTTGACTGTTTTCCGAATGCGATCTTTGTCTATTTCACCCGCCATAGAAGAAACGAGCTCCATGAAAGCGGGATCCGATTTGAATAGATTTGGGAGCACGTGTCGGTCACAAAGGCGACCGGTTGTCACGTCGATAAGGACGATCGGGCCGTGTTTGAAAGTTTTGCGAACGATATCCTCAATGGCCTCTAGCTTTTGGGATGTCGACAGATATTTACTGCAAAGTTCTGCATTATGCGTCAACACAAGTTGATATTATATATATGCGAGGGTTCCTTACGACGAATCTCGGGATCACTCGATTGTTCTATCAGACAGAGCATGTTGTCAAATGCCTCGATAGCTTCGTCGTATCGGCCCATGCCATGGAGCGCAACGTATTTGCGTTCGTAGGCGTAGTGGCAGGATGCATCCGCCTTGAGTGCCTGTGGGACCGTCATCGTGACCATGTGGTTCAGGGAGAAGGATGGTGTCATGCCTCATTCGCATCCTCTAGAGCGTACTCCCATAATCTCATTGCTGCTCGAGTTTTGCTCCGCTGAATGAGAAGATCTACGGAACACGTAGAATTGGACGGAAGCGCAGCAGAGCGTAGGGCAGCGGGACGTTCACGGTCATGTCCTTCAGAACCCAGTTCTCCGTCGTCGATAGGTTCAAACAATGCCACACGTTTTTTTTTCGTAAGTGGGGGATAAGAGGGTGATGCAAGAGATGGATGGGGTGCAGGATGTGAAGGAGATGCCGCAGGAGATGAAGGAGATGCCGGGGAAGCCAGCTAACAGAGGCCATGTTTGAAGGAAGAGCAATACATTGAGAGAAATAACAGTCAGAGATGTCGGTTACAGGAGCAAATTAACACATACATTGAGATCAGGGAGGATTTCCATGAACCTGTAAACTGAAATTCTGTTGCCATGTCCGCATGCGAAAAACGTCTCGCGAGAGAGAGTGATGCAGAGGACGTCCGCGCCATGTTCGATGACCAAACCAATCCGCTCGTGGGAAATAGCGTCCCACAGCGAGACCGAAGAACCCGCGGAACATACTATAAACCTCCCGTTCGTCGCGATGGATGCGCGAGTGCTGTTATTGTGGATCAACCATTCTGAGCTCAAGGACTTGGATGTATTGAGGCAAGTAATTTTTTCCGGAGATACGACGAAGAGTTCTTGGCCATCGGAGGACCAGGCGAACGGAGTGGTTGGGGTGTGCAAGACCCGAACTGGAACTTGGAACAACCTCTCTCCAGTGCGGGAATTGTAAATGCGGACACACGTATTATAGGTTGCCGTAACGAGTCGATCGCCGCTTGGAGAGAATCTGAGACCTACGACGGCACGGTCGTGCTGAAGGGGAGGGATGAGTCGAATGCCGGTTGCGATGCTAAAGATGCGGGCGGTCTTGTCGCATGATCCAGAAGCAAATCGTATCGAATCGCTCGAGATGTCCACCGCGTAAACGAAATGTTTGTGTTCAGTTACCTCGAACACTTTTTCGTGGGTTCTTGCATTCCAAACGATTCCCTTGCGGCCATCGTCTCCTGTCACTAACCACCGTCCATCTTCGGAGCTGACGACGCTCTCAACGCATCCACTCGCTTTCATCGTCGATCCGATTAGCTGAGCGTCTTCAATTCTCCAACGACGAATCTCGCCCCCCTCATCCCCTCCAAATATATGCCCGTCGGCAGTAAACGCAATTGCGGATATGTTCCTTCGACTTTCACTCTCGATCGCTTTCAAACCTTGGAGGAGCATCAGCATGGCGATTTCAACTTGAGCGGTTCATCGTACCACTCGTCATCGGTGCCGGCTGCAGCATGCTTACTGCCCTTGAATTTAGTCGTGACCAAAGAATCAGGGAAATCCAGTTGTGCTGTGCGTTATACGCATGTTTCAAGTCCCTACTATCGATCTCGCTATCGGTTTGGATCAGTTCGCACAATCGCTCCTTTTCTAAGCTTAGTTAGTAAAACTCCTTTTCGATTAGCGTTGATCTGGGTCATACAATAAGAGAGAAGGCCCCAGTTCTGAACTATGCAGCAAAGGAACCTGTAGACGTGTATGTTACCTTCAATCATTCCTCACAAGCTATGGACTCCCAATTTCTAAACCAGGCTTGACATGAACTCGACTGTCAAGGCTGGGCACAAGCGTTGAGTGCTGGAATCATGCAGTAGATGCGAACAGGAGCTGGCTTGATTAGAGGAGTAGCACTGCCGATACTATCTGATTGCTTGATTTACCGTCGAAACATTATGTTTGACTTCCATGTGTACATTGTATAGTGGCTTCAGTCATATATCCGAGCCAGAAAATACCAGGGTAGCCGCACAATGCTGAAGGCACGATGCGTAGCCGCCGTAGCGTAGAGAAAGTTTTCCTATTCCCATCATCCAACGGCTCGTAAGGGCGATAGCTCGCACTTCGTGTCTCATTCTGGCCAGTCCACTGTGAGAGTTTTTGCGATTCAAGTTGTGTCCTTACTCGTAAATATATAAACTAGTGTGGAGGATCGGGACCCGGCCCATCCGAGCGTGGACAGGTCGAAGCACTCCAGCCTTCGTCGGTAAGGTTCTGAACTCATTGGTTCGATAACGGATCGAGCCGAGGACTCACTTGATGCCCGGTGGTGTGGTATTGGGTCCGTCCGCATAAGTCTGAGAAGCTCTAATTATTAGCCTCATGTGGATGTGATCTAGAAGAACCAAACAGCCGCTGAGGTCCCCTTGAGGCGTGACTTGCATAAGGCAGAGGTAAGACGCGTAGACGGTGAGGCAGTGGTTCTTAGTGTGACTCACGGAATGCTATCGAGATATGGACGTTTGTTTGTACCTAATTGAGTAAAATTTCAATGAGCTGGCTATGCTACACTGGGATCCGTTCTGGTCCCAAGTATTCTTGCCAACGCACGTTATGGAGTCGCACTATCGATAACGGACTGAGCCGAGGGCTTGATCCCCACGTTGAAGCTTGCATTGTCTGTGATCCGGAACGGCCAATAAACCCGTCCCATCCAGAGTATACTCGACGCACCCCATACTGGCGATCGGTAAGTTGTTCGCCCAAGCCTCGTGGTTGCTTGCCTTATTACGGTCAGTCCCGCTCCCCAAGTTGTCTACAACATGAGCGGAAAAGAACATGAGGATAACGACTGTGCGTTCCTTCCTTTATTTCTGTTGTCTGCTCAAATGACAACCTCTCTAGCTTACCTTGTCCTTTCGATCGATGGTGGAGGTTTTAAGGGACTTGCATGTCTTCGGATCCTCGCGCATCTCATGGCACAGATCTCTGGCGGGGATGACGAAGTTTCTCCTAGACCGTGTCAAGTTTTCGATCTCATCTGTGGCACTTCTACAGGTGGTCTGATTGCCATTCTTCTGGGTCGCTTTGGCTTGAGCTGTGAGGAAGCCATAGAAGTTTATAGAGACGTCGGAGAGACAATGTTCGATGGCGAAACGGACTCTAGAAAGATGTGGGAATATATAATTAAAGGGGGGCAGTTACCCTCTGAAAGGTTCGAGGAGAAACTAGAAGATCTCACGGCAAAGTACACGGGAAGTAAAGACGCATTGTTTAGGCCGCTCAAGACTGCTCCCGATACAGTCGACCATGACAGCACGAAGGTGAGGCTTCCTCCCTTGATAGAGTGTATGCTAACTTCGGTGGCCTTTGAAAACACAATAGACCTTCGTCACTGTCGTGTCGAAAATCGGGTCTGCAGGTGTTGATGCATACCGCGTTCGCTCATATCCACGGCCTTTATACGATATCGATCCCTCCCCCTACGGTCACAAGTGGACGATATTCGAAGGTGCCCGCGGAACATGCGCAACGCCATTATATCTGTCTCCGCTCGAGATTCCGAGCGGCCATGCAACCTTCACATTTCAAGACGCAGGTTACTCCGGGTTCAACAATCCCGCCAAGGTTGCTATTGACGAGGCAGAAAAAGTATTCGGTGCCGACGCAACTATCACTCTTGTTAGCCTGGGCACTGGCTTACGCAGCCTAGTCGACGGAGGGGTCAAGGACGAACACATTGATAGTTTTTCGCAAGAAATCCTTGCGAGCGTGGGGGAGCTTGGGAGAAATATTCAAGATGCACCCCAGGTTGCAAAACGAGTAGCCAAGCAACTCCTTGAGGTAGCAAATGACACGGAGATCTCACACTTGCACATGCATGCACAGTTCAGAAGATAGTACGCTCTATTTGAACTTGACTTGTTGTCGTTTGCTCACTTTTGGTCACGTTTTGCAGCGGTCAACAACAAAACTACCACCGCTTCAACCCCCCTCAAGGACTAGGCGACATTGAGCTGACGGATTACCGACAAGAGGCCGCAATTATGGGCATCACCGATGCTTGGTTGAAAACGAAGGGACGAGCTGC
The DNA here is from genome assembly GCA_038092775.1 of Boletus rubescentipes. NCBI lineage: Eukaryota > Fungi > Basidiomycota > Agaricomycetes > Boletales > Boletaceae > Boletus > Boletus rubescentipes. Next base: position 19,031 of record JBBPRA010000479.1, read on the forward strand.
CATAGCCTCGGCTACCGAGAATATAAAGGTAACGAGAGGTTCCCTCTCCAGCAATGGCCGCCGTGCTAACGCTACACGAACCACAGAGTCACTACAGACTAGAGCAGGAGAAGAAGGCTCGAGCTGGCTCTCATGGCATTGAAGAACCCAGAGTCACCCAAACTTACAGCATCCCGCCAGCAGATCCTCCGCACACGGCGGAGCATACGAGCAACGACCTCCACAACGAAGTATCCGTGAGTTCTTGGACGTAGAGATACCGATTTCGTTATTTATATTATCTCTTACTCAGCCTCCCCGGAGCGTTGCCGATGGCACGGAAGACAATGGTGAGGCGAGGGGTAATCAGGACAAGAACCAGGCCCACGCGAGGGAGGGTTGGTCAGCTCGTATACAACGCTTGAATCCCTTTGCCCGCCATCGTTGACTGGGAACGAGTTCGATGGGTTCTGTTACAAATGACTTGCTACCTCATATCGGCTCTTCGGGTCGAGCCTTACGTCGGGTTTCAAACCTACATCTCAATGTATGTATTCCCAGACCAGCACGAAAACTGAAATCGGGGTGTGCCTACTTGAGGGAAATCACTGAATCGGCCTCTCCATGCCAACAATAAGAACACGGACATTGGGGTGACCGCCCCGCCTTCTGTGGGAAATCTGTTGAGCGCATCACGTTCAAGTGAACACTTCGACATCCATAAAAGGAAATGTAGGGAACGTAGGTAATGAAAGTAAAGTAATGGTATCTACGGGTGGTTCTCCAACAGAACCAGGCCCTGATAATGGAATGTGAAATGTCGATATGTCACCCACAAATTTGCGATTCATCATGCATACAGATTCATTGTTCCTGACAATCGTACATCAAGCAATCAGACAGAGGATGTATTGGCAGTTCCATTTCCCACTTTAAGTCAAGCCAGCTCCCATTCATGCTATTATTTCGTATCTGCTGCATGGCTCGGTTCGTAACAGGTTGCAGGATCCAACGCTGGCGTGCGCCGTTCTGTGTTTACCGAGGCCCGTCAGTACAGATACCTATCATGTCATCGAATCAACGACACCTACGTTGCGGGGGAAGACCGAAACCTATATGCGAACTGAGGACGATAATTAGATAAGCGAGCCCAGATTCTAGATTAACTCACGCTTCGACGATTAGGCGTGAGTTGGATAGCCGTGGCATTTACAGCGTTTCCGATCCTGTCCTAATAAGTAAGAGAATGATGTGACGATAAGGGCCAAAGGCTTACACGAATGCATTTACCCTAGGATCAAAGGTCTAAGTGGTACCCTTGCGACCCATGACTAATTCATTGTTGGTCCTGACGGTCAACCATGTATCCGTGTTGCCCCGGGCCATGATATTGTAAGCACCATCTTCAGCGTGAGACAGAGTCCACTGCGAATCAGCTGATTAACCCACATTGATCTGGCTGAAGGAAATGATGACGGACTCTTTGAGGGGCATCGTTATTCAATGATTTCTCGACTATCACACTGGCACCGTCTTGTTGGCGCGTGAGGTATAGATCGCCAGTACTAGCGTTACTCTTTATGTGGTAAGTACCATCTGGAATGCGCTGTCGAATAACCTGTGCTTGAGAGGGGTGAGTGGTCGAACATCACGAGCGGGCACGAGGATAATACCAGTAAGATTGTGTATAGTTATTATTCTCCCCCAACCGCCGGTTGCAAGATAGTTGTTGTCCGGCGAAAGTGCGAACGAATACATGGGTCGGTGATCTAAGACAGGTCCGAGCTGGGCACGCGTGGAAGTATCCCATAATGTGAGAGAGCGGCCAATGAAGGAAGCGATGGTTTTTCCGTCGCTAGATAGGGCAATCGATACGTAATTATTGGGTTGTACAGGAATTGTCCACGTGGAGACGGTGGTTCCCGTGTCGACGGAAATATGCCTGAGTACGCTCCCCGATGATAAAGCGAAGATGTGCTGGGCGCTCGACCAGGCGATGGCCCGGGCAACTGATGAGAGGGTTGCGACTGCGATGTTCCTGAGCAACTGCCCATTATTCGCATTGTAGATTCGCACCTCACCGTTCTGCACGGCGGTGGCGATGCGATTACCGTCCGGGGAGAATCTGACCGATGACACGTTATTGCCGTGCTGGAGGGGTGCAACGAGTGGTCTCCCGTTGGAGATGCTCCAGATGATCGCTCTACAGTCACTTGAGGCTGTCGCGAATTTGGTTGAGTCGGGGGATATGGGCGTCATTCACCCAACTCGTATGGTCTGTCGCTATCGACCCCGGCCGAAAGGCATTTTGGCGAGTCGTTCTGTTGAAAAGACTGACCGCCCGCAACCCACCGGTGACGATCCAGTTTCCATCGCCTGAAAGGGCAATCGCCATGACTTGGGAGTGGCCGCTCGCAGTGAGACGCTGTTTTGCGTCCTCCACTCCATCTTCAACACTCCATTGTCGGATTATCTCTTCCCGGCCACCACTGAGAACATGCTTGTTATCCTCCAAGAAAACAACTACCCATACATCTCCACTTGGGCTGATGGTTGTTCTTACACTGTCTGGGTAGATAATGCCAGTGATAAATCATCAGCATTCAAGTTGGTGTTGGAAATTGACATAGTAATTGTATCTAGTTCGCTCTTCATGCTTATTACTTACTATAGTGTCCTGACTGACACTAATGAGTGTGACTGACATTCATTAGATGTATTTCTCCTATACTTATTAGGATAAGCGCGACTGACATGATTATATCAGTCACATCATTATGGTACCATTTCATACCATTCTTTGGTGATCATTACGACATCATATTTTATTCTTATCAATGATGTCATATTTCATTATCTCGCATCATATACTTACAATCTAGTGCGATTACTTACCATTCTGATCTCATATTGTGCTACTATTGCACAATATGTTCTCTTCCTTTCATCATGGGCTCTTTCCTGGGACTCTTTCGCCCTTTACTGATAGTT